>APFE030917972.1:52499-114999 GCA_000404065.3 Pinus taeda
ATATATAAAGCAAAGAACATAAATATACAAAGCACACATAGTTTTATGTGGAAGCCTAAAGTGAGAGGAGATCACATAATGATTTTCTTAATATATATAAATAATTCTTGGTGACTTGGGAAAGAAGATTGGTATATCTACAGATGTGGTTACAAGTATCTACAAGTGATGGTGACCAAACACCAAAGTGGTTGCCATCAAGTCCAAATTAAGGGGGGGATTGTTAGCATTATGACTAATGTGTTGTCCTTGATGGCAGCCTACTTGATAAAGATGTCAACATGATGAGTATACAGGCTAGTATAGATGTAACAAAGATATTGGACAAAAGAATATCAGTTCAGAGGTATATGCGGGTCCAGTGAACAAAGGTCGTGTACATACATGGGTATGATAAAGCAAAGTCATGTACAATTTCTGCACCATAGTATTTTCAATACTAGGGGTCTTTACCATGGTATTTACCCATAGTAATGAGTGCGAAAATGGATATTTGATCCCGTCAAAGAATACCATCGGCATAACCATGGAATTGGCCTAAGGTATTGACTAAGGCCTAAGGTATATAAGGAGATGGATATCAAAGTGCTAAGTTTCCATGCATTGGGTTATTGATGACTAGTTTGATATGAAATCAGTGTGCACCAAGGAGTATGATAATATATCAGATTAGATTTGAAATGAATACATATTGAATAATTTTCTTATGGTTTGATAGATTTGTGATGATGATTTTATGATGCGTATCTATTATGGTGTATGCTGAGATTTGGGTTTGACAGATGTTCTAGTGTGCAATGAAGGTTTGAACTTACTAATTACAGATCTGTACGCAAGTGTGCGCTAGAAAAATCATGTACATACATGGATACAATTCTGGATAATCATGTATACATTCTATAGAATAGACATATCTGTACACAAGTGTCAAGTATAAAAGGCATACACAGAAGTGCTTTATACGAGTTGCATGTATCTTTTATGGTTTTGCACTATGAGTTGATGATAATGGTTGATCTATTTGGTTATGTTTGTTGATGAAGTCTCTTATAATTATCTATGTTTTACAATACTATTTGGCCTGAATTGATTATGAAGTAAAGTATTGACTTGTGATGAAGTTACTAGGTGATAATCTATATTTGGTTCAATAATTTATGTTGGCTTTAGTATCTCTTTGGGTGATTGATTCAATGGTACAAGGATAAAGATTCAGATATCAATATTTTGAGATCTGTACATGAGTATGCTTCAGGGGAAACATGTATATACACATATATGAGTAAGAACAATAGCTTATATATTCTAACGTGTGTTTAGACAGGGTTTGTAGTGACATAATCTGGTTTCAGTGATGAAAAATATGCATTCTAGTATTTTGATGAAAGGGTATACAATGATATAAGCTGGTTTGGTTGTTTGAACAAGTTATTTCTATGTTTTACTTGATGATATAGTTGCATCAATAATTAAGTGATTTTGTATGGTGTTGGTTTCAATATTGTTGTTTGATATTTGGAATGGATCCAGTTTGAAACATTCTAAAATGTTTTCCACAAAGAACATATGATATAGGGGGTTGTAGCTCATTTCCAGTAGAAGTTGGAAAATAAGAGAAGGTTGTAGCATTCTGCAGGTGGGTACCTGCGTAGTGGCATGAGTCTGCACCAGTACAATTTTGTAATAAATTTCTCTTTATAACAAAAGAAGAAGACAAAGACAACAACAACAATGGTTTTTTTCCCACATTGGGTTTCCACCTAAAAGTCCTGGTGTTCATGTGTTTCTTGTATGCAATGGCTTATTCTGTTCATAATGCACATAATTACTATTTAAATAATGTTTAATGAAGCACTGATATACAAGTTCAATTTAAATAGATGATGAATTAACGAAATTTTTGAGTGAAATGGATATGCGCTACTTGTCTTCATCATAGTTGAGTAAATAAGCAGGTTTACTTCAAACAGTTTCAAACAAAAATTTGAATAAGAAATTTTTTTTTAAGTAGTTTAAAATACGGATTCACCCACCCCCCCCCCCCCCCTCTCCATTATTTTTCCTAACAATTGGTATCAGAGTAGGTCCTTCAGAAGAAGATTTATCGCTTGAAGGCATATTCATCAAGATGAGAAACCAAGAGGGAGCAACATCTATCAGGCCATCATTATTTAATGGATCCAATCTAGTTTTCTAGAAAGTCAGAACAAGAGCTTACCTACAATCACTTGGAGCGGATGTTTGGGGAATCATTGAAGGAGGGCTATGAATATACATCCTCCATTCCCACAAATGATGCAGAAAAGAAAATGTATGAGACCAATGCAAAGGTCGTCAATGCTCTGTTAGGAAGCTTGGTGGAATCAAAATTTACCAAAATCATGCAGCTGAATATTGCAAAGGCTATATGGGACAAGATCATCCAAATATATGAAGGTGATGTTGAGAATTCGATAGGTCAATGTATATATGTTAATTCTCTTAATTTGATAACTATTTGTGATACCTTTTTACTTATTGTCTTTGATATTTATTATTCCAATATGCAATACATCAAACAACTACTAGAACAATAAGAATAGTGACATAGTCTATAGGCTGCAAGCGAGGGCCAAAACCCCTCCTCTTGAGGGGAAAACTTGAAAATCTCTTCTTGTCTTTCAGATCTTTCAATTGACGAATACCATGACCTAGACTCAAACAAATAGCCTCCAAGATAAAGTCTTCTTTTGCCTCCAACTGCAAGATATTCGACCTCCCAGTAAATCCAAAATTTTTCTGCCTACCAACTACTGCTTCTTCACTAGGAGACTTTGATCTCCCTCTAACTTCTCTTCCCTTGACTTGTCTTGCCTTGATATAGATTCTAGGTCTATTAGAAAATCCTAAGAAGCCTTCTCTTTCCTTCTTGATCTTCTTGCTTCCAAAATCAAACTTCAGACTTCACTAGTGTAGAAACCCTAACTTCACATTCCTAGAATAATGTATAGATACCCAAACACTTAGAATTTCCTTGTCCTTCTCTTCTTTGCACTTCCTTCTTCATCCTTCTACTACTTCCTTCTTCCCATGAAAGATGAGTGAGTGACTGATCCAAATGGAGGACGAGTTCTTCTTATATATAGGCTTCTTCAAGGGTGGATGTTACTCTTCATGTAGGCCGACTTGATCTTGGAGGTATTTTTGACATTTTCAAGACAAAATAATTTTTCTTTTACAATTTACCATGTTCTCATAGGGTCTTTAGTATATGACAATGACTCCTATACCTAATAAAAACCCTATAAGCACTTTAATGAGTGCTTGACCTATAAAATAAACTCCTTGGGAAATAAACCCAAGTTCGATAATAATAAAAATAATTTCTTTTTCATTTTATATATACAAGAGTACATTTCATAATAATGAAGGTCGAAGCTAGTTACGTATTCTTCAACACTCCCTCTTAACTAGGGAGTTATTCATAAGAGGTACATGTCTATTGTCAATCTGAAGAGATCTCATAAGAAGAGTCAAATTGGTAACCCATCTGTCTAGCATCATATTAACCAAAATTGTCACATAGCAAGGCTTTGACTAATAGCTCTATCTCTCCAAGAGATCATAACACAATACTAGCGAGACTAATGATGTATAGACACCATCATCATTGTCTCTCCACTCGGGTGTTCACAGAGTATTCCCTCCCATTGGAATATTCTTATATTGGGTAGCTAATCCTCAAATAATATCGGTCTGTGACTACTCTTATCTTGAATTCCCTACCACATTCTTAAAGAGTATCGAATGCCATATGGTTACCCAATCCTCCATTCTTTCTTCCCAAGCGAAGACAAGAATGTTGTGTCTATCTCTCCCTCTCAATTAGGGAGGAAAAATCCACCAAACCAAGCTTGTCCCTTAATTATACAAGCTTCATGTTCAGAAATGATTTCGTTAATATGTCAACTACCTATTCATAAGTGGAGATACACTGTAGCTGCGACTCACCATTTTGTACTAGCTCTCAAATATAGTGATACTTGTTGTTGATTTTCTTTGTCTTTCCATGGAACACTGGATCCTCAGACAAACAATTACAATTGGTGTTATCACAAAGTATCACTGTTTGGAAGTGCTTTCATCAATATATCAACTACCTTCTCATAAGTGGAGATATACCATAGCTGCACCACACCATTTTGTACTAGCTCTTGTATATAGTGATACTTTTTATTGATATGCTTTTCCTTCCCATGAAACACAGGGTCCTCAGACAAATGAATACAAATGTTTTTATCACAATGTATCATTATAGAGTTCATCAGTCCTTCAAAAAAGTCACACAACAACTTCTTTAACCAAATTGCTTCCTTACTGACTTCGTATGCTGCAACATACTCAACTTCAGCACTACTTAATTGAATAGTGTTTTTTTTCTTCTCATCCACGAGATCATAGAGGATACTAAGCTGAAACATCCTCTCGTAGCTTTTCTTTCATATTGTTCACTGTCTCCCCAGTCGGAATCTGTATAACCATTTACTTGCACATTAATCTTTCTATTGTACTTCAGGTAGTAGTTGATGGTTCCTCATAGATATCTCAGAATATGTTTTGCTTGTATCCAATGATCATGCTTCAGATCCACTTGGAACTGACTAAGTACATTCACTACAAAACATATGTCTGGCCTAGTATTCACTAAATACATTAGTGAACCAATGAGTTGTTTGTACTTGGAAGGATCCATAGGGATTTATTCATCATTTCTTAGTTTCTTTAAGTTAGTGATCATTGAAGTGGTTATTGGTTTACAGTCCAACATGTCAAACTTCTTCAATGATCACATACTTTCCTTGACCTAAGTAGACTTCATTAGGTTCTTGCCAAACTTCCAGTCCCAAATAGTAATGCATTAGCCCAAGGCCCTTCATGTCAAATTCTGCTGCCAATTGTTTCTTACATTATTCAATTCGACCTTCTTCACCTATCAAGAGAAGATCATCTACATAAAAAAGAATGATTACAAGTTAATTGTTTACAACCTTGATATAGAGGTTTGAGTTAGCAAAGCTTTTCGTGAAGCCTAATCTTTGTAGGTATACATCCATCCTAACATACCATGCCCTTGGTGCTTGCTTGAGGCCATATAATTCCTTCTTCAATCTACAAACATATGCCTCCCTATCTTTTGCTTCAAATCCCAAGGGTTGTTCTATATAGACGTCTTCATCTATTATGCCATTCTGAAATGCAGTCTTAACATCCATTTGGTGGATGTTCCATCCCATTGATGCTCTTAGAGAGACTAATGATTGAATTGTAGTATATCTTGACGTTGGAGCAAATGTTTCTTCATAGTTGACATCTTCTAGTTGAGAGAAACCTCTCGCCACAAATATTTCTTTATATGTGTCTATACTTCCATCAGTTGCATGATTGATCTTATAGATCCATTTGGAAGTAACCACAAACTTATCTTTGGGCATAGGTACGATCTCCCAGACTCAATTCTTCATTATAGATTGATATTCTTCATTCATGGCATCTTTCCATTCTCGATGTTTTATAGCCTCCTCAAATGTTGATGATTTTGCTTCTATTGACTTCGTCATGTATGAAACATACACATAATATCTCTTGGGTATTTTACTTTCTCTAAATGATCGTTAAGTTTCCCCATGACCTTCTGCATCAATTAGTGTAGACTTCAACTAGTTAAGTCTTTTCCTTGTTTCTTGAATGATTGTAGGTTGAACAAGTTCACTAGGTCCTTCTTCCTCACGGTGAGATCCTTCTTCTTCCTAGTCATCTTCTTCCTCAAATATAGGAAGTTCTTCATCATCAGAATCTATAGAAAGTTATTTTGATTTCTTGAATTCCATGCTTTCATCATATATGATGTCACGATTGACTTCAATGTGATGTCCATATTTCATGTAGATTATACAGGCTTTAGATGAGTTACTATATTTGACAAATGTACCTTTCACACCGGAAGGATCCAACTTCTTTAATTTGTCTTTAGGTATATGTATATACACACGACACCCAAAGATTTGGAGATGATCTACATATGGCTTCTTCCCAGTGAACACTTCTTCCAGAGTCTCGTTGTTTAGAGATCTGTGAGGACATTGATTTTGTATGTAGACTGTTGTCTTCGTTACCTCACCTCATAGAAACTTCAGTAGATCTTGATCATGTAACATTTATTTTACACTTTATTCAATGGATCGATTCTTTCTTTCCGCAACTCCATTTTTTCAGGATTATATGCAACTATCAACTCCCTCTTAATCCCAGATTCCTTACAAAATGCTATAATCTCTTTGGATGTATATTATCCTCCATTATCAGATCTTAGTATCTTGATTCTTCTTTCTGTAAGGTTCTCCACTTTTGCTTTGAATTCTTGAAATTTAGTAAATACTTCATCCTTGGATTTCATTAAGTAAACTTGGGTCTTTCTTGAATTATTATCTATGAATGTAACATAATAAAGATGACCTGCAAGTGATTTTGGAGTCACAGGGCCACATACATTAGAGTGAATAAGATCCAAGATTTCTTTCGACTGTGAAGCACTGCTTCCAAATGGTCTCTTGGTATTCTTGCCTAATGTACATCCTTTGCAGACACCTTCATGATCCTCCTTTAGGTTTGTTATTCCATATACTATGGAATTTAGAGTTGGTAGAATTTTTAAATGTAAATGACCGAAACTTTGGTGCCAAAGTTCACATGGACTAATCTCAGTGTAGACTAAGGTGTGATTTATAGGAGATATTAATCTGTAGAGCCTTCCTTCTCAGATTCCTATTAATTTTTCTTGTTCTATGCTTGTTCCTTTAGTCCATACAACTACTTTTCCATCAATGAAATCTACTCTATCTCGCTTATCTTCTAAGCTTTAAATAGAAAGTAGATGTTTGTACAAACATGGAACAAATATAATTTTTTTGACGTGGATGTTGCTTCCATCTTCAAGCTTTATAGATGATGATCCAATGCCTTTCACTTGATGGCTTTTGTTGTCTCCAAGTTCCACAAAGTATGCATATATTCCTTTTGACAAGGTCTTCAATTGGTGGGAGTGACCTGTCATGTGTCTTGATGCACCACTATCAATCACCCAGATATCTTCGTCTTGGAATGTCCCAGAGAGAGCTGAGAAGAGTCCTTCATCATTTTCTTTGAGTGATACCTTCTTTGAAGAGAATACCTGACTCCATACTTCTTTGATACCTTTATTGAGATGTCTTGCAATCATTTTGATGACCTTATTCATAGTAGAGGAGATCTTCATGATGCCCTTATATAACCTAAGCTTTAATACCATGTTGAGAATTCAATAGGGCAATGTATATATGTTAATTATCTTAACTTGATAATTGTTTGTGTTACCTTTTTACTTATTAGATTTGATCTTTATTATTATAATATGAAATACATCAAACAACTACCAAAAAAGTAAGAAAAATGACACAATATATAAGCTGCAAGCTAGGGCCAAAAACCATCCTCTTGAGGGGAAAACATGAAAATATCTTCTTATCTTTTAGATCTTTCAGTTGAAAAATACCATGACCTAGACTCAGAAAAATACTGTCCAAGATCAAGTCTTCCTCTGGCTCCATCTGCAAGATCTTCGGCCTCCCAGTAAATCCGTAATTCTATTTCCCAACAACTGTTGCAACTACTGCTTCTTCACTAGGAGACTTCGATCTCCCTCTAACTACTCTTCCCTTGACTTCACTTGCCTTGTTATGGATTATAGGGCTAGTAGGGAACCATAAGAGGCCTTCACTTTCCTTCTTGATCTTCTTGCTTCCAAAATTGAACTTCAGGCTTCACCAATGAAAAAAACCTAACTCCACATCCCTAGAAGAATGTAGAGAAACCCAAACACTTTGAATTTCTTCGTCCTTCTCTTCTTCACACTTCCTTCTTCATCCTTCTCCTGCTTCCTTCTTCGCATGAAAGATAAGTGAGTGAATGTTCCAAATGGACGACGATTTCCTCTTATATATAAGCTTCTTCAAGGGTGGACGGTGCTCTTCATGTAGGTCGACTTGATAGCTCTTAGGCTGACTTGATCTTGGAGGTATTTTTGACATTTTCAAGACAAAATAAATTTTCTTTTGCAATTTACAATGTGCCCATAGGGTCTTTCATATATGACAATGACTACTATATCTAGGACAAACCCTAGAATCATTTTAATGAGTGCTTGACCTATAAAATAAATTACTTGGGAAAGAAACCCAAGCTTGATAATAATAAAAATAATTTCTTTTTCATTTTATATACACAAGAGTACATTTCATAATAATGAAGACAGAAGTTAGTTACACATTCTTCAAAAGGCGACACCAAGGTAAAAGGTGCCAAACTTCAAACTATTAGAATTCAATATGAAACTCTCAGAATGCATAATGATGAAAGTATTGCAAGTTTCTTTCTTAGGGTATATGTGATCGTTAATTCAATGAGAAATCTCCGTGACAAATTAAAAGAATCATCACTGGTTGAGAAAATATTAAGATCTCTAACCCAAAAATTCGATTCGAAAGTCTTTTCCATTGAAGAAATGAAGGATTTGAAGAACCTTACTATTGAAAAAATTCATGGGATTTTAGCAACCTATGAAATGAGAAATGGAGTTCCCTCAGATATCAGAGAAGTTGATTCAAAGCTACTTATAAAGGAAAGGAGGAACTCAAGGAATTAGGGTATTTATCAGATGAAGAAGAGGAAAACTTCATAAAGAAACTTCAAGTAGGCAATGGAAAATTCTGAGGTAATCTTCCTTTCATATGTTTTACTTGTGGAAGAGTTGGTCATTATGTTGATAGATTCCCTTATAAAGAAAACCATGAAAGAGGGAAATCTAGCAAAAGTAAATTTTAGAGGAAGGTTTTAAAACAAGAGAAGATTCTAAACACACGAAGATAGTGATGATTTTTCAAATGGCGAAGAAGGTGAATCTGATCAAGAATATCAATTACTTATGGCATTTGAAGATTAATGTATTCATGATTTTGATGATGTCTTTATGGATTCCCTATAAAAAAATGATAATCTCATAGAGGAAATAACTCTGCTTAATTTTTTTTTAGAAGAAGCTAAATTAGTTGAATATGCTCTGAAGAAACAAATCCTAGAAAAGGAGAGGCATAATGAAAAGTTAGAACTAGAAGTTGTAAACCTAAGGAAGGAACTTGAGAAAGAAAAAAGTCTAAACCTTAGATTTGCTAAAGGATATGAAACCTTAAAAGAAATAATCAAAGTACAACACTCTCCTCTTATAACAACATGTCTCCGATGAAATGGATAATCATCAAAGTATGTAAAATATTCCGAAATAGGTACAAGAAGCTATCTCAATGCAGTGAAACGAAGCAGTCAACAAAATTCCAGTTCTTAGTAAAGGAATAAGGGATAAAATGTTTCTCAGATGAATCACCCTTATCATGACAAAAGGGAAAGCTACACATGAAGGTACTTCACTCCCAGGAACTTTTAATTTAATGGCCAATGCTTCACTTGTTATAATTTTTGTCGTAAGGTTTCTTAGTGTGTTGCTTATAAAACTATAATGACTAGAGAAGCAAGAAAAAAAATAATGACACTAGGTTAAATAAATACTCTTACAATATCTTCTCAGCTCTTCAAGATGAATTTGGATGTTCCTTTTGCAATAACATTGGGCATAGAGAAACTTAATGAAGAAGCAAAATACGATCTACTCTTCAGAATGAACAAAAAACAACAACATCTAAGGTATGGAAAAAGAAAACCATAAAATATGAGAATTGTGGTTTAGCTTTATATGCAGGAGATCAAGAAAAGATGTGGTACATTGACAGTGGATGTTCAAAACATATGACAAGTGATAAAGATAAGTTTATGTCCTTTAATGAAATAAAGAAAGAAAATAATGTAACATTTGGAAATAATTCACCTGTTGCTATCAAAGGAAAATGAACTATTTTTCTGAAAGAAAAGGTTAAAGTTGGAAATGTTTTCTTTGTTGATGGATCAAAACATAAATTATTGAGTGATATTCAGATGTGCGATCAATTACATGAGGTGGTTTTCAAATCAAAGAATTGTGTGGTACAAAATCACGATACAGGTAAGATCATAATAAAGGGAATGAGAACTCTAGGTAATGTTTATGTCTGGGAAGGTGGTTTAGAACATTGTTACTTGAGAAAATCATAAGAAAGTTGGCTCTAGCACAAAATATTGGGACACCTAAGCTTCAATCAACTACATGAGTCAAGCAGAATGGGTGGATTTCACGACTTGCCTAACATCTCTCTACCAAAAAGTACCATATGAAAATCATGTCATTTAGGAAAGAAAACCAGAGTGTAGTTGAATGCCAAAGAAGGCACTTCAAGTAAGAATTGAACTTATTCATACTTATTTGTATGTTCCTATGGGAAAGAAGTCTCCTGGGGGGAACAACACTTCATATTATTCATTGATTATTTTACTCATATATGTTGGATTGGATTATTAAAATATAAATATGAAGCATATGATAAATTTAAAGCCTTCAAAGCTCTAGTAGAAAATGAGTTAGAATTGAAAATCAAATTTCTTAGATATGACAGAGGAGGAGAATTTATATTTGTCAGGCCATGAGGTAACTCCTCAAATGAACTGTGTTTATTCATTTAGATTGTTCATAGTTATATACATGAGGGAGTGACTCTTGGATTTCACTTCTCGATGACTCTTCCTTTTCCATTATTAATTATTTACATTATTTATAATTGTTCACCCAATCCCCATGATTAGGTGTCAAGATCCCCCCCCTTAATCTAAAGAGATTTTGGTGAGTCCAATTATTGTTCTGAATATTTCAAGATTTTCTCTTCCAATCTCTTTGGTGAAGATTTCTACAATATGCTCATTAGTTGAACAATGACGTAGATGGATTGACTTGGCCTCAACATGATGTCAAATCAGATGGTATTTTGTATTGATGTGCTTCATTTGATCATGGAAATTGGGTTCTTGGCCAACTTTATTTTAGAGGTATTGTCAATCATGAGTGGAGTTGAATGTACTTGTTTTACTTGCAAATATTCCAAAATTTCCCTGAGCCATGCAATTTATTTTGTTGCCTTAGCTGCTGCCACATATTATGTCTTTGTTGTGGAATCTGTTGGAACTAATTGTTTGCATGATCTCCAGGAGACAACTCCTGATCCAAGAATCATAGTATAACCAGAAGTAGATACCCCAGTTTCTTTGTCTCCATCGAAGTCTGAATCAGAGTATCCAATCAAGCTAAAGTTTCCCACCTGTGTATACTTGAGTCCAAAGTCTTGAGATTCCTTCAAGTACTTTAGAACTATTTTTGAAGTGGACCAATGTCCCTCATAAGGCTTTTGTATAAACCTGAAGAGGATTCCAACAGAAAATGAAATGTCTGGTCTGGTAGTAGTTAGGTAGTTGAGACTTCCTACAAGCTGTCTATACTTTGTTGCATCCTCAAATTCTTTTCCTTCAATTGATGTGAGCTTTAAGTTTTGTTCCATTGGAGTAGTTAGAGGATTGCACTCAGCCATGCCAAACCTGTCCAACAGATCTCCAATGCACTTCTTTTGAGAAAGGAATATAGACTTCATATGTTGAGTTACTTGAATACCAAGATAGTAATGAATATAGCCCAAATCAGTCATTTCAAAACCTTTCCTCAATTCCTTCTTTATGGATGCAATGTAGCTCTCATTCTTCCATGTCATCAAAAGATCATCTACATATACCATAATATATACAACTATTTTGCCAACTTTCTTGACAAACAAAGTTGCATCATCAAGATCATAATGTTTGTAGTTGTGTTTCAGAAGATGCTCAATTAACTTTTCATACCAGGATGGTGGTGCTTGCTTGAGCTCATACACGGATTTCACAAGTTTTCATACTTTATGTTCATGTCCTTTCACAACAAATCCTTCAGGTTGGGACATAAAAATATTCTCTTTTAGATCTCCATTTAAGAAAGAAATTTTTACATCCATTTGATGGACTTTCCAACCATTCTGAGCTGCTAGGGAAAAGAGTGTCCAGGGGGTAGCCCAATTTTCTATGGGGGAAAAGGTGTCCTCATAATTGACCCCTTCCTTCTGTGCAAAACCTTTTTCCACAAGCCTGACTTTGTGCTTGTCAAGTGAGCCATTAACTTTATACTTGTTCTTGTAGACCCACTTGTAGCCAATTGGTTTGGTTCTTAATGGAGGATCAACCAACTTCCAAGTGCCATTCTTTATCAAGGCATCATACTCCTTTTGCATCACTTATTTTCATTCATCATGATAAGCGACTTTTTTGAAGGAAGTTGGTTCAAAATATGTAGACAAATTTAGTTCAAAATCATAAGAAATATCCATATCAATAGGTGAATCAAAATCATCTACATCACCTCCATTTTCCCTGGTTGAATTTCTTGTTCTTTTTTTCCAACTTTATTAGGATGAACACTTTCAAGTGTCTTCGTCAGCCACTTTGGGGAATTTTATGGGATGGTCCAGGCTACTCAGTTTATTGATTTGGGATTAAATAAAGATTAAGTCTCCCAATTATGTCAATCACATCACTCAAAGTATCATCAATGGTTGGAGTTTCATGCGGGGGAGAGAGTTCTTCGGAAGGAGATTCCATAGGTTGATCTAGTATATCAATCCTGCCTTCAAGGTGTGGAATTTGATTATCAAATTCTTGAAATGATTTTGCATTTCCGAATCTATCCAAGTGATCAAGATGCCGCTCAACAAAATTGTTAGCTTTGGAAGATTCAAGAAAGATTACATTTCTAGACACAAAAACTTTTTATTAACTTCATCATAGAGACGATATGCTCTAGAGGTATTTGAATACCCCAAGAAGATACACTTACGACTCCTTGCACCAAGTTTGTTTCTATGTACTTTTGGTATCAAGGCATAACAGGTGAAACCAAAGACCCTAAGATGCTTTATCGAAGGAATGTGGCCATACCACATTTCAGAAGGAGTCTTGTTTCTAATAGCATTAGATGGAAATCTATTCTTTACATATACAACACACCCAAAAGATCAATTTTACATTCTTGAAAAGCATCATGGAGTGTACCATGTTTAAGATTGTCCTATTCATTCTTTCAACTACTCCGTTATGTTGGGGATTATAAGGCACAATTGTTTGATGTTTGATCCCATGTTGGTGAAGATAGTTTTCAAATTCATTTGAAGTGTTTTCTTTTCCATTATTAGTGCAAATAAAGCCAATATGAGATTGTGCATCATTTTCAATCCATGTAAGAAAGTTTTTGAATGTTTGAAAAGCATCAAATTTGTTCTTCAATAAATAAACCCAACACATTCTAGTATAGTCATCAATAAATTTCATCGTATATTTATTTCCATTTGTAGAAGGAACGGGCATTGGACCGCATAAATATGCATGAATGAGTTCAATTTTTCTATGTGATATGGAATGCGAATCACGAAAAGACTATTTGCTATGCTTTCCTAGAATGCAAGCATCACATTGCTTAAGTTTCCTAGGTATTATAGGCAAACTAGTAACACCATTTTTCTTCAACAAGCGAAGTATGTCATAGTTCAAGTGTCCAAATCTAGCATGCCATAATAGACTTGATGGAAATGTACCTTCATCATAATGAGAATTGTATGAGAAATTTTGTGCACAAGCAGAGTTACCTTGTAGCTTGAGAAGCCTTTCTTCTTCTATCCCCGTCATGACAAGTGAGTGATCTGATGTTGTTCTCACCTCAATCTTGCCATCAAACATATGAATGGAGTGTCCTTGCTGGTGGATGTGGACCAAGGACAACAAGTTTTTCCTCGGCTGTGGGAGATATAAAACATCATGAAGAAGAAAGTTTGGAAGACCACACAATTTGAGCCTGATTGTGCCAAGCCCTGATGGATTGAGTTTTGATTTGTCTATAAAGTATATTGCTCCATCAACATTGCTAGTAAATTATTCAAAAAAATCTCTTCTAAAATTCATGTGGCAAGTTGCTCCTAAATCAAGAAACCAATCATTTTTCCAAGAAGGAAGTGAAGCATTAAACAAGTCTTCATTTACTCCAATATTACAATGTGCCACTACATAGTGAGCGGATTTAGGTGCTTTACCTTTCTCTTTGTCATTAGCTTTACCTTTGGGTTGATTTATTTCCTACTCAATTCTGTCCCAAGGAAACTTGCACGTGGATGCACAATGTGATCCATCTCTATTGCAACGTATGCAATGCAAATCAAACTTTTATCCTTGAGAGAGTTTGCCCCTCCTACCTATGAAATTTCTTCTCCCTCTTCCTCTTCAACCACCTCTTCCTCTAGAAGAATCTTGAGCATGATTCTTCTCTCTATGTGCGAGACATACAACTTCTTTAGAATACTGAGGAGCTATCTTTTTCCCAAATTCTTTCTCTCTCTCAGAAAATTTATTCACAATGGAGTAAAAGGTAATTTCTTTGAGGCTTCCATTTTCTTTCAATGACTCAAGAAAATTTGAATAAGTGGGATAAAGTTCCCTGAAAAAAACTATCAGAGGAATTTCTAGTTCAACATTAGTGACTTTGATATCATGCATATTGGATTTTATTTTTGATGCATGAGCAAGAGGTGTTGGTTGTGTTATATTCTTTCCACATAGTTAACAGGGGGTTTGAGGGGTACCCGTAACCCCACGTTTTGGACCCTATGTTAGGTTGGGCGGACCCACCTATGGTTTTTTGCATGATTTTCGCACATGTTTTTTGGATGCGATGGTTTTCGATCCATGGTATTGGATGCGATGTTTTTTTGGTCCATGGTATTGGACGTGATGGTTTTTCGGTCCATGGTATTGGATGCTTCGACATGTATAAATATGTATTGTAACATTGAAAGGAACATAATGAAAAATCAAGCTGGTAGTGTCGGTTTTGAGATCCAGTGGGAAATCTCTGTGTATATGTGTTTTATGTGTTATGCTCTCGCATTTTTATTTTTCCTATGATTTAGAATTCGTATGCAGGTAATTTCTGTACGAGGTTAAAACCTACAGCCCCTCCAAATGATACCAGCGATAGGTTTTCTTTCTGTGTGAAAGGTGGGTTGGTAATCGAGTTGTGTTTTCGGGTTTGCCTGAATGATGGCCTTGGGTCGTTTGTAGGGTGGCCGATTTTCATCTTCTCTCCATCCCCACTCAATAGCGGATGAGTAGTAATGTGGGCCATTCTCATCCCCATCCCTCTTGCCCATCAAAATGATAAGAATGGTGAAAGTTTTCTCAGTGTTCCTTTGAGCCTTCGTTGTTGTGATCCCAGATGGAAGCCCCAAAACCCTGCCGTGCCTATGTCGTTGTCATTTCCCTCGATTGTTGCGAGTAGAAAATTTTGATTGGGCTAGGAAGCCATGTGTGGCTCCATTGAAATTGGCTCCTTGTTATATTGTTTACCTCCTCCCTATTATGTGCGGAGGATTTTCCTTTTTGTGTGAAAGGTTGGTTGGTAATTGAGTTGGTTTTTCAGATTTTCCTCAAGAATGGCCTCGGGTAATTTGTAGGGTGGTGCATGAGTGGTAATTTTTGCCATGCTCGTCTCGGGAGGCATATGTGAACAATTCCCCTTCTCCTCCAAGTTCTCGGAGTTGTATGGGTTGTTGTGGTGTGGCTCCTTATGATGGCTAGCCTCTTCATTGTTCGGCTATTTATGGTGTCATTTTCTTGTGATTGTACTCTTTCTGTGGTGGCATTGTCGGTTGAGATGCATACATTTAAGACGGACATGGAAGGGTTTTGGTTGTAAACCACCTACCCTCCCTCTTGCTTTCTATTTCGATCAGGCGATGTGAGGCGTTGTTCTCCTTATTATAAAGTCAAGGGTTGGCATTCCTTTGAAAGTGTACATCGTTCATGGTTACGTTGGCTTGGAGGTTTTGATATATGTGTTGGCCCATATGTTTGATCGAGGGGTCAACTTTTTCCTTGCATCTTGCATGCGTGGCAGGCTTTTACGGTTGGAAATGTTAAGTCACAACACTTATGGGCATTTTGTTGTTTCAATTGTGTATGCACTCGTGGTCCAATGAGGAGGAGGCTTGCTACGTCGATGGTGGGGGCTATCTGGAAGAAGGATTTCGAGGTGGAATGCTTCGACCTCCCTACTTTGCATGGAGGTGGTTGTAGGGGAAAATTATTCATCGTCCAGTCTATAAAGCTGTGGGAAATCTCCTAGGTTGCCTGTACATAGGGTGCGTGGGGTGCGGAGCTTCCCGATCCCTCCTCTTGTTTGGATATGTTCTTGTATTATGTGTCGAGCCTCTTGATTTGCATTCATTTCCTTCCTTTGCCTTCGCATCATCGTTGCCGCAGGCAGTCAAGTGATCGAGGTCCACCATTGCAGCTGTCTAGGTGGACTCCTAGGTGGCCTCGGTGAACAACAGGGAGGCTCGGGGGGCATTTCTAAGAGAGGTTGTGGGCTCAGTTTTTCTTGTTTTATTTCCTTCCATTTCCTTTGCATTAAGGCTACCACAGGTGATCATGCGATCGAGGTCCATCGTTGTTGCTGTCCGGGTGGAGGGGAGGGTTGGGGGGCACTTGTTGTTTCAATTGTGTATGTGCTCGTGGTCCAATGGGGAGGAGGCTTGCTATGTCGATGGTGGGGGCTATCTAGAAGAAGGATTTCGAGGTGGAATGCTTCAACCTCCCTCCTTTACGTGGAGGTCGCCGTAGGGGAAAGTTATTCTTCATTTGGTCGGTAAAGCTATGGGAAATATCCTAGGTTGCCTATACATAGGGTGCGTGGGGTACGGAGCTACCCGATCCCTCCTCCTATTTGGATATGTTCTTGTATTGTGTAGCAAGCCCCTTTATTTTCATTTATTTCCTTCCTTTGTCGTTGCATCATGGTTGTCGTAGGCGGTCAAGTGATCGAGGTCCACTGCTGCTGCTGTCCGGGTGGACTCCTAGGTGGCCTCGGTGCGCGGCGTGGAGGGTTGGGGGGAATTTCTACGAGAGGTTGTGGGCTTGGTTGGCCTTGTTTTATTTCCTTCTGTTTCCTTTGCATTGAGGCTACTGCAGGCTATCATGCAATCAAGGTCCATCGTTGCTGCTATCTGAGTGGACTCCTAGGTAGCCTCCATGCGGGGAGGGGAGGGTTGTGGGGCATTTGTTATTTCAATTGTGTATGCGCTCGGGGTCCAATGGGGAGGAGGCTTGCTACGTCGATGATGTGGGCTATCTGGAAGAAGGATTTTGAGGTGGAATGCTTCGACCTCCCTCCTCTGCGTGGAGGTGGCCATAGGGGAAAATTATTTGTCATCTAGTTAGTAAAGCTGATGGAAATCTCTTAGGGTGCCTGTACGTAGGGTGCATGCGGTGTGGAACTGCCCGATCCCTCCTCCTATTTGGATATGTTCTTGTATTATGTAGTGAGCCTCTTGATTTGCATTTATTTCCTTCCTTTTCCTTCGCATCAAGGTTGTTGTAGGCGGTCGAGTGATCGAGGTCCACCATTGCTGCTGTCCGAGTGGACTCTTAGGTGGCCTCGGTGCGTGGCGTGGAGGGTTGGGGGGCATTTCTAAGAGAGGTTGTGAGCTCGGTTGGTCTTGTTGTTTTCTTTCCTTACGTTTCCTCTACATTAAGGCTGCCACATGCGATCATGTGATGGAGGTCCATCATTGTTGCTGTCCGGGTTGACTCCTAGGTGGCCTTCGTGTGGGGAGGGTAGAGTTGGGGGGGCATTTCTAAGGTAGGTTGTGGGCTCAGTTTGTCTTGTATTATTTCCTTCCCTTGCCTTTGTGTTGAGGCTGCCGTAGGCGATCATCCGATTGAGGTCCATTGTTGCTACTGTCCGAGTGGACTCCACCCATCCTTTATTTTTCTTTCCCCCAATGTGCTTCTACGGGGGGTTTGGAAGCTTGCTTCTTGGGAGGCCTTCCGACGATCTGTTCGGTCGGGCATGGTTGCTACAGTTGAGGTGCTTGGGAAATACAATGGATAAATTTAGACTCATTCAGAGCGGCGGGGCTGAGTCTTTTGTTCGTTTGAAGGAATGGGCCAAGGGTGTGGGCTTCCATGGTTGGTTCTCTCGAAAAGGCGGTGGTGGTTGATGTGTTTGCCTGGGTGAGATTTTTTGCTGGTGGTTGGGTCGAGGGAGTGGTTGCGCGTGCGCCTAGTAGCTCAAACCTTCTGTCAGGGGAAATTGTCGGGGTGGGGTCAGTAAGGGATGGATGAAGAGCGGTTCAAACGATTGGGCTGGCCACCCTAGTCCCTCCTGACTGTGCCTCAACATGCCCTCACGGAAGGGTTGGGTGTCCAGGTAATGAAAAACCCCTCCCTCGGTCTGAGCTCCATCGAGATCACAATTTTCCCAGCCAATGGGCATGAGGGTGGCAATCTTATCTCGTGCCTTTGCGGTTGAGGGAATTCCTCATCCTCTTGTGAGCCACTCCCCTTCTAAATGAAAAGGATGTAGCGGGTTGTGTCTTTGTTCCTCCCTTTGGATTGTGGGTTTTTTGTGGGACTTGGTCATTTCTTTGTTTCGTGGTGTGTGCTTTGCGGCGTCCCTCCCTTTAGTGGCCTTTCACCATTGATGTATTTGTGGCCCGTAGCTTTCTCCAGCTTTGAGTGTCAGCCCATGATAACTCCTCTTTGGAGTTTGATTCTTAACCCCCGTTGACTTTCTCGCTGGAAAGTTTGTTGGGTGTTTTTTACACGGAGGGGTGCAACAGCGGGGTGGGTTTGTTATTAGTAGTCTATTTGTCGTTTGAAGCCTTGTTCCGGGTAGTCTATTTGTCATTTGAAGCCTTGTACCAGTTTGGTGGGTTGTTTACCTTTCAGTAACGTGCTCCAGACACTGGTCTCATCGTGGCCCTTGTCTTTTATGGTGGTCAATTTTAGGTTGTGATTTATTTGCTTGGTTGTTTGATTGTTGTTTGTTATGTTGTAAAGCTAGAAAGGGTGTTGAGCTGTAATGTAGGTGGGAGGGTGTGAACAGGTGGGATGCTTTTTGATTGGGTTCCTTGTTTGATTTATTTTTGGTTAGCGGACATCTACTCGGCGTGCTTTTGAGCTTCCCTCTTTTCTTGGGATCTTTGTTTCTTTGGTGTTGTTTTCTTCCCTTCTTCCTTTTGCCCCTAAGCTTTGTGGAGGAGAGGTGGGATTGTGGTGGATTGGAGTTTGGGAAGGACAAAAAGTTGTCCGAGTTCCCGGGGTGGCCACCCTAGTCCTTCTTGATCATCTTCCCTTGCAGTTGCCCCGTTTTTGCGAAGGCGCGGGGTTTGGGAAGCTTGTTCTCTGTTTGAGCTTCCCCTTGTGAGCCGGTAGTCATGTTTGATATCTCTTGCCTTCATGTTTTTTTCTTCCCTTCTTTCTTTTGGCCCCTAGATTTACAGAGAAAAGGAAGGATTGTTGTGGATTGGTGTTCAGGAAGGATGAAACATAGTGCGAGTTCACGGGTGGCCACCCTAGTCCTTCTTGATCACTGTCCCGTGCAATTCCCCCCTTTTTGTGAAGGCACGAGGTTGGGGAAGCTTGTTCTTTGTTTGAGCCTCCCCTTGTGAGCCGATAGACATGTTTGAAATCTCCCTTTCTTTCATGTTGGTTTCTTCCCTTCTTCCTTTTGGCCCCTAGCTTTATGGAGAAAAGGTGGGATTATTTTGGATTGGTGTTGGGGAAGGACGAAATGTAGTGTGAGTTCCTGGGGTGGCCACCCTAGTCTTTCTTGATCAACTTAACCTGCAATTCCCCCCTTTTTGCATAGGCACGGGGTTGGGGAAACTTGTTCTCTGTTTGAAGCCTCCCCTTGTGAGCTGGAAACCACAGTTGATGTCCCTTTATTTCATGTTGATTTCTTTCCTTCTTCCTTCTAGCCCCTATCTTTATGGAGAAAAGGTGGCATTGTTGTGGATTGGTGTTCGGGAAGGACGAATTGCAGTGTGAGCTCCTGGGGTGGCCACCCTAGTCCTCCTCGATCATCGTCCCCTTCAATTCCCCCTTTTTTTGGAGGCACAGGGCTTGGGAGGCTTGTACTTTGTTTGAGCCTCCCCTTGTGAGCTGGTAGCCACGTTTGATCTCTATTTCTTTCACCTTGTTTCTTCCCGTCTTCCTTTTGGTCCCTAGCTTTATGGAGAAAAGGGGGAATTGTTGTGGACTGGTGTTTGGGAAGGACTAAAAGTAGTGCAAGCTCTAGGGGTGGCCACCCTAGTCCTTCTCGATTGTTGTTCCATGCATTTCCCCCCATTTTGCGAGGGTGTGGGGCTCAGGGAGGTTGTTCTCTTTTCGAGCCTCCTACTTTGAGGGGGGTAGGCACATTTGTTTCTCTTTCTCTCATGTGTTTTTCCTCCTTTTGGCCCTTGGCCTTGCATTTTTTGTGGGGGATGCCCCTATTCAGTGTTGTGACCGATTTTTCAGTAATACGTGGAAACGACTGTCGGCAATGGATATCTCGGCTCTTGTTACGATGAAGAATGTAGCGAAATGTGATCCTTAGTGTGAATTGCAGAATCCCGTGAATCATCGAGTTTTTGAATGCAATTTGTGCCTGAGGCCTTGGTCGAGGGCACGTCTATCTGGGCATCGCATCCCATTCAAACACGCTCCATGAAATATGCTAGGGAGTAGAAGAGCTGGTGGTCCATGCCCAATGCGGTGTGCTTCGCTGAAATACCTCAAGAAATTTTTCGTGGCGTGCGTCGGCGAGCGATGATATTGTCCCCTTGGATGGGTAGTTGGCATTAGCTGATAAGGGCTTTGTGTGGCATCGCTCAAACTTGCTTTGCTCTCTCTTGTCCTCCCATCGGTTAGGGCGGATTTAGCTCCAAATTTGTGACCTCAACTCAGGTGAGAACACCCATTGAGTTTAAGCATATAATTAAGCAGAGGAAAAGAAACTTGCAAGGATTCCGCTAGTAGCAGTGAGCGAACCGGGAAGAGCCTAGCATGAAAATTTGGCACCAGCGTCGCCTGAAATGTAGTCTATAGAAGCGTCCTCAGCGGCGGACCTCAGCCAAGTCCCTTGGAAGGAGGCTCTTGAGAGGGTGACAGCCCCGTTGGCCCGGGACCCTGCCGCATCACGAGGCATTGTCGGCGAGTTGGGTTGTTTGGGAATGTAGCCCTAATTGAGTGGTAAATTCCGTCCAAGGCTAAATACGGGCGAGAGATCGACAGTGAACAAGTACCACGAGGGAAAGATGAAAAGGACTTTGAAAAGAGAGTTAAAGAGTGCTTGAAATTGCCGGGAGGGAAGCGGATGGAGGCTATTGATGTGTCTCGGTCAAATGTGGAACGGCTCAGGCTGGTCCACTGCTCGACTTGAGGTGCAAACCAACACGGGATGCTGAATCATCACAAGCATGGGTGGATTGTTGCCTATCATTTTTCTGCTGTGGTGGTCGAGGAACGAAGCATGCGCCCTTGTGGTGGACCGTGTGCACCTGTGTGCTTGTGGTGTTGGTTGATGGGCTTTCCATTTGACCCGTCTTGAAACACGGACCAAGGAGTTTAACATGTGTGCGAGTCAACAAGTTTGAAAACTTGCGAGGTGCAAGGAAGTTGACGGGTGAGATCCCCTCTTTGGGGCGTACATCATCGACCGACCTTGAGCTTATGCGAAGGGTTTGAGTGTGAGCACACCTGTTAGGACCCAAAATATGGTGAATTATGCCTGAGCAGGGCGAAGCCAGAGGAAACTCTGGTGGAGGCTCGTAGTGATATGGACATGCAATTCGTTCATCTGTCTTGGGTATAGGGGCGAAAGATAATCAAACCATCTAGTAGCTAGTTTCATTCGAAGTTTCCCTCAGGATAGCTGGAGCTCACACGCAAGTTTTATCGGGTAAAGCAAATGATTAGAGGCATCAGGGGCATAATGCCCTCGACCTATTCTCAAACTTTAAATAGGTAAGAGGGTGCGACTGCTCCATTAAGCCGTGTTGTGGAATCGAGAGCTCCAAGTGGGCCATTTTGGTAAGCAGAACTGGTGATACGGGATGAACCGAAAGTCAAGTTACAGTGCCGAATTGCACGCTAACCTAGATCCTACAAAGGGTATTGGTTGATTAAGATAGCAGGACGGTTTTCAAGGAAGTCAAAATCTGCTAAGGAGTCTGTAACAACTCACTACCGAATCAACTAGCCCTAAAAATGGATGGCGCTGAAGCGTACAACCTATACTCGAACGTCGGAGCAATTGTCTAGCTTCGATGAGTAGGAGGATGCAGGGGTCGTTGAGAAACCTCGGGCATGAGCTTGGGTGGATCGGCCGTCGGTGCAGATCTTGGTGGTAATAGCAAATATTCAAATGAGAACTTTGAAAACTGAAGTGGGGAAAGGTTCCATGTGAACAACACTTGGACATGGGTTAGTTGATCCTAAGAGATGGGGAAGCCTTGTATCAAGGGTGCACCCTGCATGAGCATCGAAAGGGAATCAGGTTAATATTCCTGAACCGGGACATGGCGGTGGGAAGCAACGTCAGGAAATATGGAGACATCGTCGGGGGCCCTGAGAAGAGTTATCTTTTCTTTCTAACAGCTTGTCCACCCTGGAATTGGTTCACCTGGAGATAGGGTCCAGCAGTTGGAAGAGCACCGCACATCTTGCGGTGTCTGGTGCACCCTCGATGGCCCTTGAAAATGTAGAGGATCGAGTACCGTTCATGCCCGGTCATACTCATAACCGCATCAGGTCTCCAAGGTGAATGGCCTCTGGTCAATAGAACAATGTAGGTAAGGGAAGTCTGCAAAATGGATCTGTAACTTCGGGAAAAGGATTGGCTCTGAGGGCTAGGCCTAGGGGTTTGCACCCTCAACTCATGGGCTATCAGGAGTCTGCTCGAGCTTCTCTCATGGCGAGGGCGGAGAGTCGCATGTCGATTGGGCTATGGGTGTAGAATGCCCCCTACTGGGGGATTTTCCCTAAGTGTCGAACAGTCAACTTAGAAATGGTACGGACAAGGGGAATCTAACTATTTACTTAAGAAAAAGCATTGCGATGGTCCCTGTGGATGCTGACGCAATGTGATTTCTACCCTGTGCTCTGAATATCAAAGTGAAGAAATTCAACCAAGCGCGGGTAAACGACGAGAGTAACTATGACTCTCTTAAGGTAGCCAAATTCCTCGTCATCTAATTAGTGACATGCATGAATGGATTAAAGAGATTCCCACTATCCCTATCTACTATCTAGTGAAACCATAGCCAAGGGAATGGGCTTGGCAGATTCAGCAGGGAAAGAAGACCCTGTTGAGCTTGACTCTAGTTCGACTTTGTGAAATGACTTGAGAGGTGTAGAATAAGTGGGAGCCGTTTTCGGCGCAAGTGAAATAACACTACTTTTAACATTATTTTAGTTATTCCATGGGGCGAAGATGGGGAACTGCCCTTTTTTTTGGCCTTAAGGCACATTTCAGCAGGTCGATCCAGGCATAAGACATTGTCAGGTGGGCAGTTTGGCTAGGGTGGCACATCTGTTAAAAGATAATGTAGGTGTCCTAAGATGATATCAACGAGAACAGAAATATCATGTGGAACAAAATGGTAAAAGCTCATTTGATTTTTATTTTTAGTACGAATACAAACTGTGAAAGCGTGGCCTATCGATCCTTTAGATTTTCGAAATTTGAAGCTAGAGGTGTCAGAAAAGTTACCACAAGGATAACTGGCTTGTGGAAGCCAAGCGTTCCATTGATTTTTGATCCTTCGATGTCAGCTCTTCCTATCATTGTGAAGAAAAATTGACCAAGTGTTGGATTATTCACCGACCAATAGGGAACTTGAGCTGGGTTTAGACCGTCGTGAGATAGGCTAGTTTTACCGTACTGATGAACCGCAGTGCAATAGTAACTCAACTTAGTACGAGAGGAACCATTGATTCACACAATTGGTCATCGCGCTTGGTTGAAAATCTAGTGGCGCGAAGCTACCATGTGTTGGATTATGATTGAAGGCCTCTAAGTCATAATCCATGTTAGAAGCAGTGTATGTTACTCTTTGACTGTATCTCCACCTGTAGTAGGGCATCACTTTGTCACCCCTAGGGGCCCATGTCATTTGCAAACCGTGACCGTGAAGCATCTCAGTCGGGGCAGCTTTGAAGTTCAATTCCAAACGGTCGTTGAGAAGAATTCTTTGCAGACGACTTAAATGCGACGAGGTATTGTAAGTGGCAGAGTGTTCTTGCTACTACGATCCACTAAGACTCAGCCCTTGGTCGCCTAGATTCAGAGCTTCGCTCTTGTCACAAATCTACACAACCCTCCCGCTCTCGTGCCTTTGCCTCTTCCTCTAGATGACAATTTTTTATTGCTTGGGGGTGGGAAATTTGGGGTTTCCACGCCGTGAAGGAAAAGGCGCCGAAGCTTGAGAAAACTGGGGTTTCCATGTCGCACCATGGCACCCAAAATTTTGGGATTTCCATGTCACACCCCAACGCCCAAAATATGGGGTTTCCATGTCTTGCCCCGGTGCCCAAAATTTGGGGTTTCCACTCGGCGCCTAAAATTTGGGGCTTCCATGTTGCGCCAAAAATTTGGGGCTTCCACCCGGCACAAAAAAATTTGGGTTTTCCAAGTCGCGCCCCACCACCCAAGCCTAGGGAAACTTGGGGTTTCCAGGTCGTGCCCAAGCCTAGGGAAACTTGGGGTTTCCATGTCGCACCACAACCGAAATTGGTAGCGCCCAAGCCTACGGAAACTTGGGGTTTCCATGTCGTGCCACGACCGAAACTGGTGGTGCCCAAGCCTGCGGAAACTTGGGCTTTCCAAGTTGCACCCCAGCGCCCAAGCCTGGGGAAACTTGGGGTTTCCATGTCGTGCCACGACCGAAACCGACAACGGCCAAGCCTGTTGAAACTTGGGGTTTCCATGTCGCACCACGATCGAAACCGGTGGCACCTAAGCCTGGGGAAACTTGGGATTTCTAGGTTGCACCCAATCTTGGGGAAACTTGGGGTTTCCATGTTGTGTCTCGGTGCCCAAGCCTGGGGAAAATTGGGGTTTCCATTTCGTGCCATGACCGAAACCGGTGGTGCCCAAGCCTACGGAAACTTGGGGTTTCGAGGTCGCGCCCCGGTTCCCAAGCCTGGGGAAACTTTGCGTTTCCATGTCGTGCCACGACCAGAACCAGCGACACCCAAGCTTGAGGGGACTTGGGGTTTCCATGTCATTCCCTGGCGCCCAAGCCTGAGAAACATGGGGTTTCCATGTCCTGCCCTTGATGGAACCATGGGTTTCTTCATTTTATGGCACGATGGAAACGTGGGGTTTTCAAAAATGCCCTAACATGGGGAACTTGAGGTTTCCATGATGATGCAAACCAGCTCGCAAGTCTCGGGAACTTGGGGTGTTTCCAAACCGCTTCCCAAGTCTAGGGAACTCATGGTTTCCATGTCGCAGCACACCCTGAATCGCCCAAGAGTTTGTGGAACTTCAGATTTCCATGTCGTAACCACCAAAGTTGGGGGAACTCAGGGTATCCATTTTGAGGCATGATGGAAACTACTAACCAAGTCAGTGGACACACACAGGGTTTCCATTTCACATCACAACAAAAATTGCTACCTAAGTCTGGGAAACATGGTGTAAGGACTTGCGGTTCAGTTTCTTCCCGCCGGTGCGAAGTACAAACTCAACGACCAAAATGTGCGAAGGGACATAAGTATAATGTGCATTAGAGGTGGAGTGATGGTTGGTTTATAGCATGGGAGTGTTTGGCATAACCCATGGGCCGACTTACATGTTGGGGAAACTTGAACGAAGGGTTTTTGGCCGACCAACAATTGGATGGCAAGTTTGCGATGTGTAAGGGTGTTTTGGCACGTGGTGGTTGAGTTGGCCTGGGTAGCGACTCGCCAAACCGTTCGTATAAATATGGCAAGGCATTAAAGCAATTGGCATTCATTCGAAGATGGACATTCGAACATGAGAATTCAGTGATCAAGGAAAAAGTGTGAAGTAGTTGAGCAGGTCACAAAATAGGCGCAGGCATATATGTGCCTGCTCTTGGGCAAGCACACACGATACGCACATGTTTCGGTTATCGGGTGAGGGCGCAGGTAAGGAAGGCGCCCACTGTTCGGTGTGACACAGGTGTCTCGGGTGACTCGGGTAGGTTTCCCACCCATCGTGGAAGAAGAAACATGGAGGAGTCTTGGGTGACTCGGGTAGGTCGCCCGCCCGTCGTGCAAAAGGAAATGCGGGGTGACTCGGGTGAGGTCGCCCACCTGTCGTGCAGCGGTAAACAAGGTTCAGTTGAGGAGTGCGGTTGGCAGCTTGTTTGAGGCCGCACCCCGCAACTCAGGCAAGGAACTCAGTTGGCACATGGAGGTGTTGCCTATTTGTGAAATTGGCTATGTATGAAACTTGGTGTTTCCCAAGTATACTTATAAAGCCTTGTAAACATTGTAAAGTTGAATAATATATTATATTCAGGAAGACTCATTGTTTAGGGAGTTTCCCCTCCCTTTATACTGTGCAATTATATTCTTCATGTATAATTGTTGATGATAATGAATGTGTATGGGTGTTCATTCGTATAAAGGAAACATAAAAATACTTGGTTGTGAAAACTAACTAACTAGACTAATGGTTAGGCGTAGTCCATGAACATAAGTATTGGTGAAAAGAAAGCGTTCGGTGGCGTCGTACCTTGCCAAGTACGGTTGAAAGGCTACCGTAGGCCTGGGGGCATGACACGCGGGGTTCCCATGTCACTCGCGCCGTGGCTAAAACTGCCACCCAAATCTGGGGAGCTTCAAGTTTCCATGTCATCGCGCGACAGGGAATGGCTACCCAAGTTTGGGGAGCTTCGGGTTTCCATGTCATCGCGCAACAGGGAATGATCGCCCAAGTCAACTGAACACGGGGCTTTCCATTCTGTGGCATGATGAAAATCGTGACCCCGGGGTCTTCCATGTCCTGGAACGACAGAAACCATGACCTTGGTGCAGGGAACTCGGGTTTCCATGCCGCAGAATGAGAGAGAACAACCCTAGTCTGCGGAACCCGAGGGATTTCTGTTTCGTGGCATGAGGGAAACTGCCCAATTCTGGGAACCTCTGGGGTCTCCATCTCCCGCCCGGGTGAAAACCGTGGCCCTGGCACGGGGAACTTGGGTTTCCATGTCGCAACATGACCAAAATTTCCAAAGTTTATGGAACTCATGGTTTCCATGTTGTGGAACGATGAAGAACCTCCCTAGTCTTGCGAGCTCAGGATTTCCATCTTGCGGTGGGGTGGAAACCGCTTGCCTGGTCTATCTCTGGAACTTGGGGTTTCCAGGCCTCGTTGCGATGGGAGCCGTCCAAGTGTGGGGAAAGCGGGGTTTCCCTGCCCCGCCGTGAGAACATCTGCCAAAGTGTGCGAAATCTAGGGTTTCCATTTCTCATCGCACTGGAAACCTCTACCATGTAAGCGGGGCAGGGGGGTCAGGTATTCAAGTCGGGAGCACCCAAGAGAGTCAAAAGACTAAACCCGTAGTATGAGTGATCGCATTTGGTTATATGTGACTCGGGTGAGCGTTCGGTTATATGCGAAGACTTGGCATGACATTCGCTTATGTGCGACGGTGATGGGTGCACTCATAGCAGGCATTCCGTGTTGGGCATGGCGCATGCCCCGTGATACCTGCACGTTAGCCAAGTCACTGATGGAAGGCACATGGGCGACCCTTGTTGGGTGCCTGGATGAAAGAGGTGACCATGTGCGGACAAGTTAGGACGTGGGCAGGTGTGCAACATCTGGCAACGAGTGTAATGGGCAAGGTGTTGGAGCCAACCCATGGGTTCGACGGTGCACACAAAGGGACACGGAGGTTCATCGGAATGCGATGTGTCAAGGTTATGTGGCAGGTCAGCCGGGCATCCATGTTGATGGAGTTGACCCTTGTTATCCCTGAGAAACACGGCCCTTGGGTGAAAGGATGTGTATAAGTAAGGAGGATGGCGTTCAATGAAGGGACATCGAACTCAAACTTCCACATCATAGAACAATTGAAGAAGATAAATGTATGGTAAGTTATTTTCACTGCATTGTTAAGAACACTTATTGGAAAATTGATTGAGTGTTGAAGTAGGCAGACCGCATACTCGAGCATTGGTAAAAGGAAAAAGTACAACGGTGCCGCACCCGCTTATGCGTGGTTGAAATAATACCACTAGGATAGGAGTGTGACATGGGGTCTCCCAGTCCCACCTGCACAAAAGTCGCAAAATTGCATGGAACCCAGGGATTCCATGTCTCACCTTGTCGAAAGCATCCCAAGTGCGGGAAATTTGGGGTTTCCATGTCTTGTCGCGATGGAAATCGCCTCAGGTGCAGTAAACTTGGTGTAAATCGAGTCTGCAACCTCACATCAAGAAAAAGGCTCGGTTGGTCAAGAGAATGAAGGTTTCTTCATTGGTAAAGGATCTCACTAAGGATCAAAGGTTGGAGTCTCTTCTAGAGCTATTCCACCATGGAGTATCAAAATTTGAAAGAAGGACACAGTGCCGGGGAACGAAGTGCCGAAGAAACAAAGTGCAAAGAGGAGGAAGGACTCGACTTGTGCTAGGAAGATATTATTGTCAAGGGTCTAGGGCTTCGAAATGACCAATAAGAATCTTCAATAAGAGAAATTTATGAAAGGGTTTTCCTCTCTGAGAGAGAGAGGTTTTTCCTTGGTAGAGAGCCAACATCTTGTGTTCTTGTTCTTATGTTTTTGGCACCAGTTTGATGAAAGTAAACACACATACATTAATAAGAAGAGAAGAAGATTAAGATAACACGATAAATTGTAAAAGAGCTTCACAAATTGTTATCAAGTCTAGGAGAATCCTGCTATACCCCATTGCCCTAGATTCTTCAACGTGGTATCGGAGCTAAGGTGACACATCAAGGAAAGGGAATCGGAAGAACATCTGCAAGGTTGAAGCATCAAGCCAAGAAGTCTCAATCACATCAAGGACAAGAAGGTCTACCATATATCATTCATCATGGAAGACTACAAAGCAAGAAGAAATGCCTTGTATAAAGGCACCTACAAGAAGAACAAATCAAAGAGGGACCTACATCAAGCTACACCATCTTGAAAATGAAAGGCACTACAAGTCAAGTCCTCAAGCAAGTCCATTTGAAGAAAGAAACTTGAACAACATCAATATCTAAGGAATGCATGCCATCAAGTCTTTAAGAATAAAGAAAGTTCACTACATCTCAAACTCTATCAAGTAAGTATATGTCCCCTTTTGAGTATACCTTAGTGTCTTTTTGCAAGGAAAGTAACAAATTGGTTGGGACCACTACACGTCCAAAGTCAAATGGTTTGGATGCCAAGAATATGGACGCTACAAAAGGGATTGTCCTAAACTTGAGAAGGAAAACAACAAAAAGAGAAAAATGGAAGAAGCTCATGCAACTCAAGAAGTGAAAGAAGATGACAAGAAGCAAAAGAAGGAAGATCCTCCTATGACTAAGTCAACCTCTTTGCTTAAAGTCTTCTTTCAAAGGGGGTAGAGCTCTCATTGGGGGCCCCATTTATGCGATTCAAGAGAGGATGATATATAGGTGAGAGCAGATGAAGCAAGAAAGGCTACACCAATCGAGGAGAACTATCAAATAAAGCCGAGATGATAAAATCATAATCAAGATGAGGTTTGTATGCATCAAAGTTTAAGTCGTGTCATCATATATATTGGTTGGTTCATGGGAAAATTTCTAGAATCATGATCAAGAATAAAAGGATCTCTTTCGCCAACGACATGCTTGGAGGCATGTACTACAATGGAGTAAAGGTCAAAATGAAGAAGTGATCTCATAAGGAGTATAAGGTGGTTGACTAATCAATCCAAGAAGAAGCAAATGAAGAAAGAGATCAAGCATGTGAAGGACATCATAGTCACAAAGAATAACTATTTGACAAGATTCCTCAACATCTCTCGAAAGAAGGCATAACAACTCTGAAAAAGGAAGAAAACGATAAAGGACCCTTGATACCTATGAAGGCCTCAGAGATAGTAAGGTGTAGATAACCGATTCAACTCTACAAATATGTCATGATGAAGAGGCCATCCAACAAAAGCACCATTTGGTGTTGAAGCAATATCACGATGAAGTCATGAAGGGCTACTAAATCAAAGTATGGGAACAAGCGAGTACAACCAAGCATCTATGTGATAAGTATTATGAAGGATAGACAAGATGACAAAGGAGTAGCTAGATGACAAAAAGGACCTGATATATATGAAGAAGGCCACTTTCCACGAAGGGAGCAATGACATGACAAACTAGCAGGGAAAGTTCGATGGCCGGTACCCTGCCAAGAAGAAGTTAAAACAAAGACTTCATGACATCGAAGGAAAGAAGGAGATCAAGTGGCTGAAGGACCCACAAAGAAGACATTGTTGATGAATGGACAAGTCCCTAGCTAAGAGGGAGTTCTAACAAGTTCCCAACTACAAAGGAGCTTGGGAAAGTTCCTTGTCGGAGGAAAATTGGGCATGTCTTCGTCAATCAAGGGGAAGAGATAGACACAAAATTCTTGTCTTCACTTGGCAAGAAATAACAAGAGGATTGGGTAATCATTTGACATCTGATGCTCTTTAAGGATGTGTAGGTCATCCAAGACAGGAGTAGGCAAGAGGAGCGATATTCTTTGAGGGTTGGGAACCCAAGGCAAGAATTGTCCTATAAGGTCCTACTCAGGGAACACCTGGGTGGGTATGTACCTTTAGAGACAATTACTAAGGTGTTTATAAGCCATTGGCCTCACCAACATTGTGCTCTGATCTTATGAGAGATAAAGTTGTTAGTCATGGCCTTGCTATGAACAATGTTGGCTAATATGATGCTATAACAGATGGGTTGCCAATCTGATTTATCTTATTTGAATTATTCAAGATTCAAAAATAGCCAAACACCTTGTAATGATTTATGAATACCTCCCTAGTTAAGAGGGGGTGTTGAAGAAAGTGTAATTGGGTTGGGTTCGGTCTTCATAAATGTACTTTTGATTTTGTATTTATTCAAGAAAGGCATATATATATATATATATATATTATATATATTATTATATAATATATATATATATATATATATAATATATATATATATATATATATATATATATATATATATATATATATATATATATATATATATATATTATATATATATATAATATATATATCATTGAGTTTCTTGCTCATTGAAATAGGCCTAGCACATGTAAAACTGTTATAAAGAGTCAAGAGAAAAAGTTGAAGACCTTAAGGGCATGTTACACGAGGTATATTTATGTATTAGAGTCAAAGATATTCCCACTATGATGCTATAGCAGATGGGTTGCCAATCCGGTTTCTCTTATCTGAATTATTCAAGATTGAAAAATAGCCAAACAACTTGTAATGATTTATGAATACCTCCCTATTTAAGAGGGGGTGTTGAAGAAAGTGTAACTGGGTGGGTTTGGTCTTCATAAATGTACTTTTGATATTTGTATTTATTCAAGAAAAGGAATATATATATATATATATATATATATATATATATATATATATATATATATATATATTATATATATATATATATCATTGAGTTTCTTGCTCATTGAAATAGGCCTAGCACATGTCAAAGTGTTATAAAGAGTCAAAAGAAAATGTTGAAGACCTTAAGGGCATGTTACACACGGTATATTTATGTATTAGAGTCAAAGATATTCCTACCCTCGTGCCTTCATTCGGGTTGTGCGCCCATTCAAACCCAAAATTTCCTTTGGACAGGCCGAGTCATCGCGTGTCGTGCCATGTGTGGGTGCCTGTGCACACGTGGCCGTGCCGAAAATGGTAAGTCGTGACCGCCTGTGTACCTTCTTTGTTCAGGTCGTGCACCCATGCAAACCCCAAATTTTGTTCGGGTGATTTTGGTCGGCGCGCCCAGGGTGGGTCGGGTTGTGCTGTGCCGTGTGTGGGTGCCCCGGCACACGTGGCCATGCCAAAAATTCTAAGTCGTCACCGCCCGTGTGCATTCTGCATGTTCGTGCGGCCCATTTGCCAGATGCTCCCTCGGGCCTTCGTTCGGGTCGTGCACCCATGGAAAGCCCAAATTTCATTTGGGTCGTGCACACATGGAAACCCCAAATTTCTTTCAGGCAGGTCGGGTCATGTCGTGTGTGGGTGCCCATGCAAACATGTTCGGGCGAGTCAGTTCGGGTCGTGTAGTGTGTGGGTTTCCCGTGCAAACGTGGTCGGGTGAGTCGGGTCGGGTCATGCCGTTCCATGCGTGGGTGCTCAAGAACATGTGCCCGTGAAAAAAATGTTAAGGCATGACCACCCATGAGCCTTTTGCATGTTCCGCGACTTGTTTGCCCGATGCTCCCTCGTGCCTTCATTCGGGTCGTGCACCCATGGAAACCCCAAATTTCATTCGGGTGGGCCGGGTCGTGTTGTGCATGGGTGCTCGGGCACACATGGCAGTGCCAAAAATGTTATTTCATGACCTCCCATGTGCCTTATACACATTCGTGCAGCCGATTTTCCTGATTCTCCCTTGTGCCTTCATTCGGATTGTGCACCCATGGAAACCCCAAATTTCGTTTAGGTTGTGCATACAAGGAAAGCCCAATTTTTTTTTGGGTCGGGTCAGGTCATGTCGTGTCGTGTGTGGGTGCCCATGCAAATGTGTTCGGGTGGGTCGGGTCGACTCGCCCAAGGCCGGTCGGGACGTGTCATGCCATGTGTGGGTGCCCAGGCAAATGTGGCCATGCCAAAAATGCTAAGTTATGATCGCCGGTGTGTCTTCTACATGTTCGTGCGACCCATTTTCCTGACGCTCCCTTGTGCCTTCATTCGAGTCATGTGCCCACGAAAACCCCAAAATTTCGTTCGGGTCATGCACCCATGGAAACCCCAAATTTCGTTCGGGCGGTTCGAGACGTGTCATGTGTGGGTGTCAGTGCAAATGCGTTGGGGCGGGCCGGGTCGGGTCATGGGACAACACCCAGGGCACACGTGGTCGTATAAAAAATGCTAAGTTGTGACTGGGGGTGGGATTTCTTCATGATCGTGCTGCCTGTTTGCCCGAATCTCCCTTGTGCCTTCATTTTGGTTGTGTGTCGGAGCCCATGTAAACTCGTTCGAGTGGGTCATTTGCCGTGTAAACACTTGTTCGAGTGGGTAATTTTCCATGTAAACACATTCAGGCAGGTCATTTGAGGGCACCCGTGTAAACTCATTCGAGAAAGTCATTTTCCATGTAAACTCATTCAGTCGGGTCATTTGAGAGTGCTCGTGTAAACTTGTTCGGGCGGGTCGGGTGAGGGCGTCCGTGTAAACTTGTTTGGGTGGGTCGTTCGAGTGGGTCGGGTGAGCTCGTTCATGCAAACTAGTTCGGGTGGTTCGAGCGAGGGTGTTTGTGCAAACTCGTTCAGGCAGGTCATTTGGGAGAGGGTGTCCATGCAAACTCGTTTAGGTGGGTCGCTCGAGAGAGGGTGTCCATGCAAACTCGTTCGGGTGGGTCGTTCGAGGGCGTCCATGCAAACTCGCTCGAGTATGTCAGGTGAGGGCATCAATGTCAACTCATTTAGGTGGGTTAGGCGAGGGCGTCCATGAAAACTCGTTCATGTGGGTCGAGCGAGGGTGTGCCCAAGCACATGAGCCCGTATTAAAAATGCTAAGTTGTGACATGGGGTGGCCTTTGTGCACGTTTGTGAAGCTCGTTTGCCTTTCTCTCCATTGTCGCTTTGTTTCGGTAGTGTGGGCGCCCATGTAATCTCGTTCGGGTGGGTCGGGAGAGGGTGTCCGTGTCAACTCATTCAGGCTTGTCATGCCCCTACACCTACGGTAGTCTTTCAACTGCTTATAGCAAGGTGCAGCACTACCAACTGTTTTATTTTCACCAATACTTATGATTGTACACTAGGCCTTAACATTCCCCTTTTCCTACTTAGTTTGTGTTTCGCAACCAAGTATTATTAATGTGTTCCTTTATACCAATGAATACCCATACACATTCATTATCAATTGCATTATACAAGAGAAATGCACAACTGTATAAAGGGAGGGGCAACTCCCTGCAATATGAGCATGCCTGAATCAATATATTATACAATATTTCCTCTTTTACAAAGTATAGGCTAACTCCTTGGGAAACCCCAAATTTACACTTAACCAATTTTCCAACTTCGGTAAACTTGGTTGCCCAGCTCGTCGGCACCTCCGCATGGTCACCGCATGACTCACCAAATTCGTTCACCTCATTGCACGATCATGTTGTTTGCCCAACTTGGGTGCTTCTCCAAGTCACCACACATGGGCGCCTCTGCCCAAGATAAACCTTCGTTCACAATCTCAGCACTTGACCAAGTCATCGTGCACACTTGCACGATGGGCGGGTGCTCACCCGAGTCACCTAAGAACTCGTGCCAAGTCGTCACACAAACCAGGCACTCCTTTGTTTCACCATTGGGCGCTCCTACACATCACTCGGGTGCCACACACACATCGTGCATTTCTTTCTCCAACCGGTGGGCAACCCTGCCCGTGCTCTTCACCGAAAACCGAGACAAGCGACTTTAACTTTGTGCAGCCTTACCCAAGAAAGGGTGCATCTTCCAAATCTACACCTTCACCTCTTGTGTGTCCACCTTCTAGTTCTGCACCTTCTCTACATGCTTGAGCGATGATCAAATGTGTTTCAAATGCTATCCATGCACTTGCAATATATACCAAAGTGAGGGCGAAGTCTTGTTGTCCAGCTGACTTGCCCAACACCCACACTTCATCGCAAACACCTCTACTATACATGTCGGCCTTTATTCCTTTGTGGGTCAGTCGTGGGTTGAGCCACATGCTCTCCACGCCATATAAGTCACTCGCCCTCCTCCTATGCGCATAACTCATTATCGCACACCCAAGGGAGCTCGCATATTGTCCAAACCGTAGTTGCACTTCAAGCAGGGAGTGCTTAAGGATCGCAGGTCCTTACAGGGTGGGTTAGGCAAGGGCATCCATGTAAAATCATTTGGGCGGGTCGTTCGGGGGAGGGCATTCTTGTAAACTCGTTTGGGTGGGTCAGGCGAGGGCATGCCCGGGCGAACAAGCCTATATCAAAAATGCTAAGTTGTGACCTGAGGATGGCTTTGTGCACGTTCGTGTAACTCATTTGCTAAGCTCTCCCTTGTTCTTCGTTTCGGTCGTGTGGGCGCCCACATAAAATCGTTTGGGTGGGTCGTTTGAGGGTGTCCATGTCAACTCGTTCGGGTGGGTCGAGCGAGGGTGTCCATGTGAACTCGTTTGGTTGGGTTGGGTGAGGGCGTCTGTGTGAACTCGTTCGGGCAGGTCGGGCAAGGGCACGCCTGGGCAAACGAGCCCATATCAAAAATGCTAAGTTGTGACCCGAGGTTGGCTTTGTGCACGTTTGTGCAGCTTGTTTGTCCAGCTCTCCCTTGGCCCTTTGTTTCAGTTGTGTGGGAGCCCATGTAAAATCATTTGTGCGGGTCGTTTGAGGGTGTCTATGTCAACTCGTTCAGGCAGGTCGAGCGAGGGCATCCATGTGAACTCGTTCAGGTGGGTCAGGCGAGGGCACACCTGGGTGAATGAGCCCATATAAAAAATGCTAAGTTGTGACCAGAGGTTGGCTTTGTGCACGTTTGCCTGACTCTCCCTTGTTTCTTTGTTCTGATCATGTGGGCACCCACGTAAATTTGTTCGAGCAGGTCATTTGAGGGCCTGCGTGTCAACCCATTCAGGCGGGTCGGGCGAGGGCGTCCGTGTGAACTTGTTCAGGCGGGTCGAGCAAGGGCGCGCCCGAACGAACGAGCCCATATTGAAAATGCTAAGTTGTGACCCCATGTTGGCTTTATGCACTTTCTTGCAGCTCGTTTGCCTGAATCTCCCTTGTCCCTTCGTTTCAGTCATGTGGGAGCCCATGTAAACTCGTTCGGGGGGGTCATTTGAGAGCATCTGTGTCAACTCGTTTGGGCGGGTTGGGTGAGGGCGTCCGTGTGAACTCATTCAGGCGGGTCAAGCGAGGGCGCGCCCGGGCGAACGAGCCCATATAAAAAATGCTGAGTTGTGACTTGAGGTTAGCTTTGTACATGTTTGTGTAGCTCGTTTGCCCGACTCTCCCTTGTCCCTTCGGTTCGGTCGTGTCAGTGCCCATGTAAATTCGTTTAGGAAGGTCGGGTGAGGGTGTCCATGTGAACTCGTTCAGGCGGGTTGGGTGAGGGCATCCGTGTGAACTCGTTCAGGTGGGTTGGGGCAAGGCGTGCTTGGGTGAACGAGCCCATATCAAAAATGCTAAGTTGTGACCCATGGTTGGCTTTCTGCACGTTTGTGCGGCTCGTTTTCCCGACTCTCCCTTGTCGCTTCGTTTCGGTCGTTTGGGCGCCCATGTAAACTCATTCAGGTGGGTCGTTTGAGGGCGTCCGTGTCAACTCGTTCGGGCGGGTAGGGCAACGGCGTAAGTGTGAACTCATTTGGGTGGGTCGGGTGAGGGCGTCCGTATGAGCTCGTTTAGGCGGGTCGGGCGAGGGTGCGCCCAGGCAAACTAGCTTGTATCGAAAATGCTAAGTTGTGACCTGAGGTTGGCTTTGTGCACATTCGTGCATCTCGTTTTCCCGACTCTCCCTTGTCCGTTCATTTTTATGAGTCATTTGAGGGCATGCATATCAACTCGTTCAAGCTGGTTGGGTGAGGGTGTCCATGTGAACTCGTTCGGGCGGGTCGGGCGAGGGCGTCCATGTGAACTCGCTCCGGCGAGTCGGGCGAGGGCGTGCCTAGGCGAACGAGCCCATGTTGAAAATGCCAAGTTGTGACCTGAGGTTGGCTTTGTGCACTTTCGTGTAGCTCGTTTCCCTGGCTCTACCTTGTCACTTCGTTTTTGTCATGTGGGCACCCATGTAAACTCGTTTGGGCGGGTCGGGCGAGGGCGCTCCTAGGTGAATGAGCCAATATAAAAAATGCTAAGTTGTGACCCAAGGTTGGCTTTGTGTACGTTTGTGCAGCTCGTTTTCCCGACTCTCCCTTGTCCCTTCATTTCGGTCATGCGGGCACACATGTAAACTCATTCAGGCGGGTTGTTTGAGGGAGTCTGTGTCAACTCGTTCGGGCAGGTCGTTCGGGTGGGTTGGGTGAGGGCGCACCCGGGCAAACGAGCTCGTATCAAGTATGGTAAGTTGTGACCTGAGATTGGCTTTGTGCATGTTTGTGCAACTCGTTTGCCCGACTCTCCCTTGTCCCTTTGGTTCAGTCATGTCAGCGCCCATGCAAATTCATTCGGGCGGGTCGAGCGAGGGCGTCCGTGTGAACTCGTTCGGGCGGGTAGGGCGAGGGAATCTGTGTGAACTCGTTCAGGCAGGTCAGGCGAGGGTGCACCTGGGCAAACAAGCTCATATCAAAAATGCTAAGTTGTGACCTGAGGTTGGCTTTGTGCATGTTCGTGCAGCTTGTTTGCCCGACTCTCCCTTGTCGCTTCGTTTTGGTCATTTGGGCGCCCATGTAAACTCATTTAGACGGGTCGTTTGAGGGCATTTGTGTCAACTCCTTTAGGTGGGTCGGGCGAGGGCGTCCGTGTGAACTCGTTTGCACGGGTTAGGCGAAGGCGCCCTCGGGCGAATGTGCCTGTATCTAAAATGCTAAGTTGTGACCCGAGTTTGGCTTTGTGCAGCTCATTTGCTTGGCTCTCCCTTGTAGCTTCATTTCAGTGAGTCATTTGAGGGCGTACGTGTCAACGCGTTGGGGCAGGTCAGGCAAGGGCGTCCGTGTGAACTCGTTCAGGTGGGTCAGGCAAGGGCACACCCAGGCGAACGAGACCGTATTGAAAATGCTAAGTTGTGACCCGACATTGGCTTTGTGCACTTTTGTGCAGCTCGTTTTCCCGACTCTCCCTTGTCCCTTTGTTTGGGTCGTGTGGGCACCCATGTAAACTCGTTCGGGCGGGTTGGGCGAGGGTGTGCCCGGGCGAATGAGCCCGTATCAAAAATGCTAAGTTGCGACCTGAGGTTGGATTTGTGCACGTTCGTGCAGCTCGTTTGCTCGACTCTCCCTTGTCCCTTCATTTCTGTCACGCCGCCAAGCCCACAGTAGTCTTCCAACCATGCTAGGCAAGGTGCGACACCATCGAACACTTTCTTTTCACCAATACTTATGTTCGTGGACTACGCCTAACCACTTATTCCTACTTAGTTTGTGTTTCTAAACCAAGTAATATCTCTTTATCCTTTATACCAATGAACACCCATACACATTCATTATCAACAACAATTATAAATGATGAACACAATTGCATAGTATAAAGGGAGGGGCAACTCCCTGAACAATGAGCCTGCCCAACAATATATCATACAATCTTCACTTTTACAAAGCTTTACAAGCTAAATCTTGGGAAACCCCAAATTTACACTTAGCCAATTTTCAACTTCGGCAAACTTGATTCCCCAGCTCATTAGCACCTTTGCACGGTTGCCAGATGACTCACCAACCCTTCGTTCACCTCGTCGCACGATCATGTTGTTTGCCCAACTTGGGTAAAACTCATCGTAACCAAGTCACCACGCATTGGCACCTCTGCACGAGTCACACCTCCATTCACAATCTCAACATTTCACCAAAGGTCGCATCGTGCACACTTGCACAATAGTTGGGTGCTCATCCAAGTCACCCAAGAACCCACGCCAAGTCATCGCACAAAGCGGGCGCTCCTCCATTTCACCATTGGACACTCCTACACATCACCCAGGAGCCACACACACTGTGGACGCTTTCCTCCAACCGGTGGGCAACCTTGCCCACGCACTTCACCCAAAACCAAGAAGTAATCTACCTCTGTGCGGCCTTGCCCAAGAGCAGGTGTATTACCCAAACCTGCACCTTTCCACTTGTGTTTCCACCTTCTTAGATCTGCACCTCCTCCTCACATGAGTCAAGATGTTGTGTGATCTGCACCTCCTCCTCCATATATACCAAAGGCAGGGCAAAGTCTAGGTTGCCCAACTGACTTGCCCAACGCCCTCATTTCATCGCAAAAGCCCCCAAACATCATGTCGGCCTTCGTTCCTTTGCAGGTCGACCATGGGTTGAGCATTCATGCTCCCCACACCTCTATAAACAACTCGCCCTCCTTTTATTATGCGCACAACACTCGCATAACCAAGTCTGAACTCGTATTCTTCCTTACCGCAGTTGCACTTCAACCGAAAATTGTTCATTTAGCTCTACCGGTGCGCACACACTGTTCCTCCTGCGTGTCCTCCATTGGTCATGGTCATTCAATGATAGAAATACAGGTTGTTACATCCTCCTCCACCTGAAATAGTTGTCATCCTCGACAACACACCATCCTGGTAGCCATCCACCAAGATCATCATCAATGTCTGTCTCATCCTCAGTCCATGATGTCAACTCCTCCACATACTATAAACATCCCTGCAACATATGTAGAACTTCCATCTCCACCATGTGTTGTCGTCATCCTGTGAATTGTCCTCCTCGTCTGCCTAATGCCAACATCTCTCCATGTCGAACACCATCTCAAATCAACCTGATATCAACGTATCTCTGCACAATTCCAGACGCCATGTTTGAACCAGTTGGGTAGCTAATCCAACTGTCACGCTCAAGCCATGAGAGTGAACATCCTTGTGCCTTCACGAGTCTATCTCATATTTCTACCACATCTTGGACTCGCCAAGAATATCACCCATGCTCAGGTCCATGGAAAATCCATCCCATCTGCAACATGTCATGATGCTTGATGCCAAGCCATCCCTGCACCATCTGTCATACCTGCTCAACCTGTTATAAGGACTCACTGCCATGAGCAGCTAACAATGAGCCCCATCTTCTTGTCCATCTAAGAAGATGGGAGGGAGTAGATCCTGAAGGCTCACCCTCACTAATCAAATCAATCCATCTATCAGGATTTTTAATCTCCATCCTTTGTAGATAAGTGACCTGATCCTCCTCTCAGACATTCAGCCTCACATACGCCTCATCATCATCATCATCATCCTCAACCACTTCTAGTCTTCTTGACACATCCAAGATACTATCTGAAAGAGTCCTGATGACCAATGACTGCTCAGTAAGCTTTCCCTCAACCATAGACAACTGCTTACTCATGTCTTCCATTCGCTTCTCGTCCTCCATTTGCATCACTGCCAACTTACAATCAAGCTTTGTCACTCCAATGGTAGGCACACCAATGGGTACATCCTCCCTTCCATCATAAATGTACAACTTCTTCAAATGTGGAACTATCATAGCATCAAACTGTTTCAAGAATTCCATTCCCAACACAGCTTCGTAGTCATCTATCTGCACTATAGTGAAGTCGACCTTCCCTATCTATTCACCAAGTGTTGTGTCCACCTTTTCAGCTACACCAAGAACATCATCAGGAGGAGTATTGGCTGTCTTCATCTGTGCCTTCACCGGTACAAATTTCAGCCCAATTCCTCTCGAAGTATCTTCTCCCATGAAGTTGTGAGAGGCCCCACTATCCACCATAGTGAGTATATCAGCATCCCCAACCTTCATCCGAACATACTCCAACTTATTCCTCTCAGGATCCCTTCGAGAGATCACCTCTGTAGCAGTAGCAGCACCAAGTATCTGCATCATCCCTACAAAAGCTTCTTCATTCTTCGCATTAGATTTTGCAATCTCAGCCACTTTTGGCCTAGACGGGAAATTCTTCACCATATGTGGTTTAGCACATATCCAACACTTCAAGGCTTTCTTCATCTTCAACTTATCATCTAATTTCGAAGAATCCTCTTTCTTCTTCTCTTTCGGCTTATCGGACTTCTTCTTCCTATCATCAGAAGTCTCATCATAATTCTCCACCAACCTGTCCACAGCAGGAACAACTTCTTCAAGTGTTCTAATCCTCTGCCTCTTCACTTCATTTCCTACCCAAGGCTTCAACCCAATGATGAAGTTGAACACCTTGTCCCTCTCCACCACGTTAGGAAGTTCCAGAACCGCACTTGCAAACTCCTGCTGATATGTCTGAAGGTTCCCTGTCTGCTTTATGAACTTTATCTTCATCCTTGCTTCCCACATTTCATCCTGAGGACTAAAATGGGTCTGCAAAGCTTTCTTCATCTCATCCCATGAAGTAATGTCACCAACACTACCATTGGCAATCTGATCCATCCATCTTCGCCACCACATCTTAGCATCCTTTGTCAAGAACTGACCAGCTACCATCACTTTTGTCTCATCATCAGATAGACCCAGTCGTTCCAAGTATTGCTCCATGTCCCATAGAAAGTTGCCAAGAGTCTTTGCACTCCTTTTACCATCGAAAGATTCTGGTTCCTTGCCTTTCACATGAGGCACTCCTCCACCTGATTTATGCCTCATGGCCTTCTTTAATACCGCAATCTCATCTCTGGCTTCATCAAGAGTTTTTCACAAGTCCACGATCTCTGCAAGACCTTGGTCCCTTGCCTCTTCAACCTCCTCGATCCTTACTTCAAGTTGTGTTCACATAAGATCAGTGTATTCGTGTTGAGTCCAGAGTTCCTTGAGCTCTTCCTTCATCTTCGAATTGGCCTCTTGATCTCTCATGACCAAGGCCGTCTTTTTATTCCAGTAAGCCTCTAAGTCCTCCATCCTTTCCAACACTTTTTCAATGAATGCCATAGTAGCATCCTTTGCACCGTGACTAGACCCAGCCTGAGATTTAGCTGCCATTGCTAACAGCCTCCTTCTTCTTTGCAATCTAGTTTCGACCACACAACAGCTTCACCAAGATACCTGCAACCTGAACCATCCCTTGTCTCACTTGTATGTGAAACAACTTCCTTCACCTGCAAGTACCCGCTTCACTGTCTTTAATTTCCAAGTGTAATCACACCTGCACTTCATCACGAGCAACCATGCTCTAGCACCAGCTCCAACTGAGCTCTGATACCACCTGTCATGCCCCTAAGCCCACGGTAGTCTTCCAACCATGCTAGACGAGGTGCGACACCACTGAACACTTTCTTTTCACCAATAATTATGTTTGTGGACTACGCTTAACCACTTATTCCTACTTAGTTTGTATTTCTCAAAGAAATATTATTTATTTATCCTTTATACCAATGAACACCCATACACATTCATTACCAACAACAATTATAAATGATGAACACAATTGCACAGTATAAAGGGAGGGGAAACTCCTTGAACAATGAGTTTGCCTAACAATATATTATACAATCTTCACTTTTACAAAGATTTACAAGCTAAAGCTTGGGAAACCCCAAATTTACACTTAGCTAATTTTCAACTTCGACAAACTCGGTTGCCCAGCTCGTCGGCACCTCTGCACGGTTGCCGAACAACTCACCAACCCTTTCTTCACCTCGTCACACGATCGTGTTGTTTGCCCAACTTGGCCGCGCCTCATCGTAACCAAATCGCCACACATGGGTGCCTCCGCACGAGTCACACCTCTGTTCACAATCTCAACATTTCACCAAAAGTCACACTGTGCACACTTGCACGATGGGCGGGTGCTCACCCAAGTCACCCAAGAACCCGTGCCAAGTCGTCGCACAAACCGGGCGCTCCTCCGTTTCACCGTCGGGCGCTCCTACACATTACCCAAGCGCCACACACACTGTGCACACCTTCCTCCAACCTGCGGGTGACCCTGCCCATGCACTTCACCCAAAACCGAGAAGCAATCTACCTCCATGTGGCCTTGCCCAAGAGTGGGCGCATTACCTAAACCTGCACCTTTCCACTTGTGCATCCACCTTCTTAGATCTGCGGCTCCTCCTCACATGAGCCAAGATGTTGTGTGATGAGAGATGGTTCAAATGAGCTCCAACGCTCCTAAATATATACCAAAGGCAAGGTCAAGTCTAGGCTGCCCATCCGACTTGCCCAACACCCTCACTTCATCGTAAAAGCCCCCAAACATCATGTCGGCCTTCGTTACTTTGTGGGTCGGCCATGGGTTGAGTGTTCATGCTCCCCACACCTCTATAAACAACTCGCCCTCCTTTTATTATGCAAACAACACTCGCATAACCAAGTCTGAGCTCACATTCTTCCAAACCGCAGTCGCACTTCAATCGAATGTTGTTCATTTAGTGCTATCCACACGCACGCACTGTTCCACCCACGCGCCCTCTATCGGTTGCGGTTGTTCAATGGTAGAACTGCAGGTTGTTACAGTTTTGGTCATGTGGGTGCCCATGTAAACTCGTTCGGGTAGGTCGTTTGAGGGCATCCGTTTCAACTCGTTCGGGCGTGTCATGCCCCTACACTTGCGGTAGTCTTTCAACTGCTTATAGCGAGGTGTGACACTACCAATAATTTTCTTTTCACCAATACTTACGATTGTAGACTATGCCTAACATTCCACTTTTCCTACTTAGTTTGTGTTTCATAACCAAGTATTATTAATGTGTTCCTTTATACTAATGAATACCAATACACATTCATTATCAATAGCATTATACAAGATAATGCACAAAAGTATAAAGGGAGGGGCAACTCCCTGCAATATGAGTCTACCCGAATCAATATATTATACAAGCTTCACTTTTACAAAGTACAAGTTAAATATTGGGAAACCCCAAATTTACACTTAGCCAATTTTCAACTTCGGCAAACTCGGTTGCCTAGCTCGTCGACACCTCCACACGGTCAAGTTAAATATTGGGAAACCCCAAATTTACACTTAGCTAATTTTCAACTTCGGCAAACTTGGTTGCCCAGCTCGTCGACACCTCCACACGGTCACCGCATGACTCACCAACTCTTCGTTCACCTCATCGCATGATCATGTTGTTTTCCCAACTTGGGCGCGCCTCCAAGTCGCCACACACGGGCACCTCTACCCGAGACACACCTCTGTTCACAATCTCAACACTACACCAAGTCACCATGCACACTTGCACGACAAGCGAGCGCTCACCCGAGTCGCCAAGACACCCGTGCCAAGTCATTGCACAAATCGCGCACTCCTCGTGCACTCCTCCATTTCACCGTCGGGCACCTTCACACAAATCGGGCACCACACACTTGTGCACGCCTCAACCAACCATCCGGTGCCACACACTAGTGCACGCCCTCACCCAACCACCCATCGCTCTTGCCCACACCCTTCACCCACAACCATGTCTTCTTCGTGCAGCCCTGCCCAAGAATGGGTGTATCTTGACATGTGCCTCTTCTCCTTACTTTTGCGCACTTTAGAACTACACCTTACTCCTTTGAGCGAAGATGTTGAGCGATGATCGAATGTGTTGAAATTCCATCCAATGCATCTCCATATATATGAGTGTTAGGGCGAGGTCCTGGCTGCCCAGCCGACCTGCCCATGCTCTCAATGCCATCACAAAAGCCTCTAAACATCAAGTTGGCCATCCCTCCAAATGCCCTCAACCATGGTCGGCTTGCCTTTGTTTGTTGGTCGGCCTGTGGGTGCTCCTCCATGCTCCCACACCTATAAACAACTCGCCCTCCTCCTGCACTTCATTATAATGCATGCTAAGTCAAGGCTCGCTCCTCTCACATCACAGTTCAAGCTGGAGCATTCACATAAGGATTACAAGTCCTTACATCCTCCTCCACCTGAAGTTGTTGTCATCCTCGACAACATACCATCCTGGTAGCTATCCACCAAGATCATTAACATCTGTCTCATCCATGATGTCAACTCCTCCACATACTGCAATCCATCTCTGCAACATATGTAGAACCATTGTCTCCATCATGTCTCGTCCTGGCAACCATCTGTCACCAAGATCACCATACTAAGGTATACACCCCATCGGTATGTCATACATCGAAAATCATCTCAATCCATGACCATCGACCATCCTGTCACAATCTCCACATGCTACTCTCCATCGTGGAAGGTTGGTCCCTCCATCTCAAGATACATGCTTCCTGCAACCTCTCGTGTCGTCCTCATCATGTGTCATCCTTGTGTGATCTGCTGCCATGATACTCCATTACAATGCTAACACATCTCTATACACTTCACGACCCCATGTCTGAACTAGTTGGGTGATCAATCCAACCATCACGCCCAAACCATGAGAGTGAACATCCTCATGCCACCATCAGTCGTTTCTCAAAACATCTCGTCACATCCTCAACTTGATCAATAATCCATCTCCATATGAGTGTAAGCCATGCTCAAGTCCATGAAGTAGTCCTCATCTCATCTGCAACATGCTGTCCATTATGTATGGTACTAATTTGTTGCATGAAATTAGTCACATCTATCCCAACATCATCCATATGTGTGCCTCCTCAATATGAAGAGACCATCCTCATCAAACTCCTACTCTCGATGTGCCACATCCAGGTCCATGAAGCAACCTCCATCATATTTGTATGTGCCATCCCTCAAGTCTGCCATAGAAACAAGTATACACCTGTCTCATCTATCCATGTGTTTCCCTTGATCATCGATCAATCAGCTCCCATGTGTCAAAAGTGGTTAAGTCTCGGCTCAACCCATGCCCAAGCGTTGCCACCAAGGCATCATCATTGTCATAACTCCATCACTCCAAAGTGCCTCATATCGATTCTCCACATCAAGTCACTCTTCCAAGCCATTCCCATACATGTACTTGAAATTATGCACCCCATCCTGCATCAAAGTCTCTGACCTCAGCTCCTTAATGCATCAGATCCTCTAAGTCCACCATATATGAAGTCCCCAAAGTCACAACCTCATTTCATCATGAGCTCCATGAGTCATCTTCAACCAACATCTCAACAAGCATACAAATCTCGGCCCTAAGGTCTCTGCAAGGTGCCTCAGCTCTCCATGTAGTAGGAATGCTCCATCGTCTTCTCACAACTCCATCCACATCCATGGCCTTGTTGTACATAAGTGCACAACCTCTCCATCGGCTCATAATCAAACATCTCCATGTCACATTAGCAAATCCACCTACACAACATTCTTGTCTTGGCACTCCTCATTGGATGCCCATAAGTGACACCTCTACAAGTGCTCCTACACAATGTCTATTGGCCGGATAAATTGTTCTTGTGGACAAGACCGATCTCCCTAGTATCAAATGATATCTAGCAACAAGCAGCACAAGCAAATCTAATTTTCTCTAAACATGTTTCAATTAATAAATGAAAACTAAGAGGTGTAATAGACCCTACCTCGGTCCAATGCTTGTTGGTGACAGCTTTGTTTCCACAAATTCAAGTAGTTCCCTTTTAATAACCTGTATACACAAACAAACACACATCAAAGAACACCTGCATAGATACTATAATAAAACATGTTCATTATGAAGATCAAGGAGCTCATAAAATAAACCATTAGAGACAGTTCATTGAGAAAAACAAACTTGATTGTATTAACTTTATGAATAAAAGAACCTTACAACCTTTGCCTTGATGTTGCACAAGCTCTTTCCAGGGTCCAGCAGGAATCTCCTCTACTTTGACAAGACTCACTCACTTCCCAAATGAAATGAAAGATATGTGATCTCTCCTGTCACAAGCTCAAAGAGGAAGTCTAATTTCCAGTAGCACCCTTAAGAATCTTTAGCTTTCAACCTCCCTACAACTAGTGCAATGCCTGAATTTATAGTGTAAATGGAGGAGGTTGCAGGTCCACCATTGAAGGGATAAGTTCCTTCTTCAATGGGATAAGCACCTCATATCATGGAGTTAGCTCCCTTAGTTATGGAATGGATGAACCAAGGTGGAGCGGACTTGCCATCGTAATATCCATTCTAGAAGCATCCAGAAGTGACCCAAGGTGAGTTTTTAAGAGCGAACTCATGCCTTTTTAACTTTTACAGGGGTTCACACCCATCACTTAACAAACAGAGCGGTCAGGTTCGCAGGGGACATGACCATTGGGTGTGGCACCATAGGCAATGCTAGGAGAAAGTGCGAAACCAGAATTTAAGATATTTTAAGGTATTTCTCCCATTTTCAGGGCTTGACATGAAGAGTTGAGGCTTACGACTTGGAAAGGAGGTATGTATGAGTGGTGATGGACTCACACAAACTGTAGAAAGTCATGGTGACAATTTTTTGTGTAACAATGTCCCTGCATAAGATTTCCATGCTCCATGTCTCCAACCTGATGTCCATGACTATGTTGCCCATGTAGTCCAATCAAGTAGACCCATCACAACAATTGGTCAACCTCATCCAAGTCTGCATTCTTTGGTCTAGTGAACTCAGTCACCCAACCATATCATCATCATCATGAGTCCCTTCCATCATAGCTCCCCCACTAAAGGTTCCACCAAGACTGGCTCTTGGTCTTGGCCATGAGAAGTCCACCCAAGTATCATCATACCCAAGTGTGTTCCCTCCCTAGTCTGTCCATGAGTCATGTCAGGCACATAGCCAATTCTCCATGCGGCTAAAGCATGACCCAATCATCTGCAATGATCATCATGTTCCACCCTTGTAATGGGCCTTTTTACCTTCTATCATAAGGTCACAAACAACCCCAACAAGTCCTGCAACAATCAACAACCCTTGCTCCTCCATACAAGGTATCATCATAGTCATCCTTGGTAAGATTCTCCCTAGCATCGGCAAACTGATTTGGCCCTTCCCTACATATGTTCCATCTACCAAATGCTCAAGTGAAACACAAGTATCAATACTTACTTGATCATCATCATCATGAGGTTCCTCCATATGAGTATCCTCATTTACCCATGTCTGCAAATTGCACAATCCTGGTCCAACTTGATCAATCTCAAGTTCATCCTCCATCGTTGTCACATCTGCAACATCTTCGATCATCAAGACTTCCCCTTCCTTTTCGGCACAATCTGCAACTTCATCTTGCTCCATTGTTCAACCAAGTTGAAGAAGTTTGTCTTCAACATTCTTTTCCAAGACTTCAAACTTCTCTCGGATCCAGGCATTCTCTTCTTTCATCCACTTCAACCTGTATAAGGTAAGAAAGAGCTTCCCTTTGCATTCTTCCAAACCTGCCATGCCTTGTCATTCAGCTTGGCTCAAGCACTAAGCTTCACCCCTACTAAACCTGTTTCACCATTCACCAGCTTCACCAAGTTCCCTGCAACCATCAACCAGCTCTTGTTTCACTTGTATGTGAAATTAGCTTCCTTCACTTGCAAGTACCTACTTCCACTGTCACTTTGTCACGAGAAAACTTGCTTTGATACCACCTCCAACTGAGCCTTGATACCAACTTTCATCCCCCCCTACACCTGCGGTAGTCTTTCAACCGCTTATAGCGAGGTGCGGCACTACCAATCGTTTTCTTTTCACCAATACTTATGATTGTAGACTACGCCTAACATTCCACTTTTCCTACTTAGTTTGTGTTTCGCAACCAAGTATTATTAATGTGTTCCTTTATACTAATGAATACCCATACACATTCATTATCAACAACATTATACAAGAGAAATGCACAACAGTATAAAGGGAGGGGCCACTCCCTGCAATATGATTCTGCCCGAATCAATATATTATACAATCTTCACTTTTAAAAAGTACAAGTTTAATCTTGGGAAACCCCAAATTTACACTTAGACAATTTTCAACTTCGGAAAAATCAGTTGCCTAGCTCGTAGGCACCTCCGCACGGTCGCCGCACAACTCACCAACCCTTCATTCACCTCGTCACACGATCGTGTTGTTTGCCCAACTTGGATGCACCTCCAAGTCGCCACACACGGGTGCCTCTACCCTAGACACACCTTCGTTCACAATCTCAACACTACACCAAGTCACTGTGCACACTTGCATGATGGGTGGGCACTCACTTGAGTTGCCAAGACACCCGTGCCAAGTCAACACACAAACTGAGCACTCCTCCGTTTCACCGTCGGGCACCTTCACACAAATCGGGTGCCACACACCTGTGCATGCCTCAACCAACCATCGGGTGCCACACACCCGTGCACGCCCTCACCCAACCGCCGAGTGCTCCTGCCTACACCCTTCACCCACAACCGAGTCAAGCGAGTCTTCTTTGTGTAGCCCTACCCATGAATGGGCTCATCTCGACCTGCGCCTCTTCTCCTTAGTTTTGTGCACTTTAGACCTGCGCCTTACTCCTTTGAGCGAAGATGTTGAGTAATGATCAAATGTGTTGAAAGGCCATCCAACGCATCTCCATATATATGAGTGGCAGGGCGAGGTCCTAGCTGCCCAACCGACCTTCCCATGCCCTCAATGCCATCCCAAAAGCCTCTAAACATCAAGTCGGTCATCCCTCCAAATGCCCTCAACCATGGTAGGCTTGCATTTGTTTGTTGATTAGCCCGTGGGTGCTCCTCCACGCTCCCACACCTATAAAAAACTCACTCTCCTTTTGCACTTCATTATAACACATACTAAGTCAAGGCTCACTCCTCTCATGTCGCACTTCAAGTTGGAGCGTTCGCATAAGGACTGCAGGTCCTTACAGGGTTGGTCGAGTGAGGACGTCTGGGCGAACGAGCCCGTATAAAAAATGCTAAGTTGTGACCTGAGGTTGGCTTTGTGCACATTCATGCAACTTGTTTTCTAGGGTCTTCCTTGTACCTTCATTTCAGTGGGTCATTTGAGGGCATGGCTATCAACTCGTTCAGGCAGGTCGGGAGAGGGCGTCTGTGTGAACTCATTGGCACGGGTCGGGCAAGGGTGCGCCCGGGAAAACGAGCCCATATTGAAAATGCTAAGTTGTGACCCGAGGTTGGCTTTGTGCACGTTCGTGTAGCTCATTTTTCTGGCTCTCCCTTGTCCCTCCATTTCGGTTGTGTGGGCGCCTATGTAAACTCGTTCAGGTGGGTCGTTTGAGGGCGTCCGTGTGAACTTTTTTGGGCGGGTCGGGAGAGGGCGAGCCCGAGCTAACGAGCCTGTTTCAGAAAATGCTAAGTTGTGACTCGAGGTTGGCTTTGTGCATGTTCATGGAGCCTTTTTGTCTGGATCTTCTTTGTCCCTTCATTTCAGTGAGTCGTTTGACGGCGTGCGTGTCAACTCGTTCGGGTGGGTCAGTTGAGGGCGTCCGTGTGAACTCATTGGCAAGGGTCGGGTGAGGGAACGCCGAAGCAAACGAGCCTGTATTGAAAATGCTAAGTTGTGACCCAAGGTTGGCTTTGTGCACATTCATGCAGCTCGTTTTCTCGGCTCTCCCTTGTCCCTCCGTTTCGGTCATGCAGGTTCCCATGTAATCTCATTCGGGCAGGTCATTTGAGGGCATCCGTGTGAACTCATTCGTGCGGGTCGGGTGAGGGCGTGCCCTGGCGAATGAGATTGTATCATAAAATGCTAAGTTTTGACCCAAGTTTGGCTTTGTGGATGTTCGTGCAGCTCGTTTTCTTGGTTCTCCCTTGTCCCTTCGTTTCGGTGAGTCATTTGAGGGTGTGCGTGTCAACACGTTTGGGTAGGGTGGGCGAGTGTGTCCATGTGAATTCATTCGAGTGGTTTGGGTGAGGAAGCGCTTGGGCGAATGAGCCCGTATTGAGAATGCTAAGTTGTGACCCAAGGTTGGCTTTGTTCACTTTCGTGTAGCTCATTTTCCCGGCTCTCCCTTGTCCCTTCATTTGGGTCATGTGGATGCCCATGTAAACTCGTTCGAGCTGGTTAAGCAAGGGCGTGCCAGGGAAAACGAGCCCGTATCAAAAATGCTAAGTTGTGACCCGAGGTTGGCTTTGTGCACGTTCGTGCAACGCATTTTTCGGGCTCTCCCTTGTCCCTTCGTTACGGTTGTTTGGGCGCCCATGTAAACTCATTTGGGATGGGTCGTTCGAGGGCATCTGCATCAATTCGTGCGGGTGGGTCAGGCAAGGGCACACCTGAGTGAACAAGCCTGTATAAAAAATGCTAAGTTGTGACCCGAGGTTGGCTTTGTGCACATTTGTGAAGGTCATTTTCCTAGCTCTCCCTTGTCCCTGCGTTTCAGTCGTGTGTGCACCCATGTAAACTTGTATGGGTGGGTCGTTCGAGGGCGTCCGTGTCAACTCGTTCGGGTGGGTCATTCGAGGGCATCCGCGCAAACTTGTTCGGGTGAGGGCGTCCCTGTAAACTCATATGAGTTGTTGTGGTGTGGCTCCTTGGCTCATCTTGGTCCCCTCATGCCCATCCAAATGATACAAGTGACAGGTTTCCTTTTCATGTGAAAGGTGGGTTGGTAACTGAGTTGTGTTTTTTGGGTTTGCATAAATGATGGCCTTGGGTCATTTGTAGGGTGGCCGATTTTCATCTTCTCTCCATCCCCACTCGGTAGCACATGAGCGGTAATGTTGGCCATGCTCATCCAGAGAGGCATATGTGAACAATTCTCCTTCTGCTCTCTAAGTTCTTGGAGATGTATGGGCTATTGTGGTGTGGCTCCTTGGCTAGTTGTGGTCCCCTCGTGCCCCTCCAGATGATACCAGCGACAGGTTTTCTTTTCATGTGAAAGGTGGGTTGGTAATCAAGTTGAGTTTTCTGGTTTGCCTGAACGATGGCCTTGGGTCGTTTGTAGGGTGGCTGATTTTCATCTTCTCTCCATCCCCACTCGGTAGCACATGGGCGGTAATGTTGGTCATGCTCATCACGGGAGGCATATGTGAACAATTACCCTTCTGCTCTCTAAGTTCTTGGAGCTATATGGGCTGTTGTGGTCTGGCTCCTTGGCTCGTCTTGGTCCCCTCGTGCCCCTCCAGATGATACTAGTGACAGGTTTTCTTTCCGTGTGAAAGGTGGGTTGGTAATCAAGTTGTGTTTTCGGGTTTGCTTGAATGATGGCCTTGGGTCATTCGTAGGGTGGCCGATTTTCATCTTCTCTCCATCACCACTCGATAGCGCATGAGTGGTAATGTTGGCCATGCTCGTCCCAGGAGGCATATATGAACAATTCCCCTTCTTCTCTCCAAGTCCTTGGAGTTGTATGGGATGTTCTAGTGTGTCTCCCTGGCTCATCTTGGTCCCCTCGTGCCCCTCCAAATGATACCAGTAAAAGGTTTTCTTTCCGTGTGAAAGGTGGGTTGGTAATCAAGTTGTGTTTTGGGGTTTTCCTGAACAATGGCCATGGGTTGTTTGTAGGGTGGTCGATTATCATCTTCTCTCCATCCCCACTCTGTAGCACTTGAGTGGTAATGTTGGCCATGCTTGTCCCGGGAGGCATATGTGAACAATTCCCCTTATGTTGTCCAAGTTCTTGGAGTTGTATGGGCTATTGTGGTGTGGCTCCATGGCTCGCCTTGGTCCCCCCTTGCCCCTCCATATGATACCAACAACAAGTTTTCTTTCCATGTGAAAGGTGGGTTGGTAATCGAGTTGTGTTTTCAGGTTTTCCTGAACGATGGCCTTGGGTCATTTGTAGGATAGCTGATTTTCATCTTCTCTCAATCCCCACTTAGTAGCACATGAGCAGTAATGTTGGTCATGCTCGTCCCAGGAGGCATATGTGAATAATTCCCTTTCTACTCTCCAATCTCTTGGAGCTGTATGGACTATTATAATGTGGCTCCCTAGCTCACCTTGGTCCCCTCGTGCCCCTCCAGATGATACCAGCAAGAGGTTTTATTTCAGTGTGAAAGGTGGGTTGGCAATCGAGTTATGTTTTTGGGTTTTCCTTAATGATGGCCTTGGGTCATTTGTAGGGTGGCCAATTTTCATCTTCTCTCCATCCCCACTCGGTAGCGCATGAGCGGTAATGTTGGCCATGTTCATCCCGGGTGGCATACGTGAACAATTCGCCTTCTGCTATCCAAGCTCTTGGAGCTGTATGAGCTGTTGTGGTGTGGCTCCCTGGCTCGTCTTGACCCCCTTGTGCCCCTCCAGGTGATACCAGTGACAAGCTTTCTTTCCATGTGAAAGGTGGGTTGGCAATCGAGTTGGCATTTCGAGTTTTCCTGAACGATGCCCTTAGGTTGTTTGTAGGGTGGCCGATTTTCATCTTCTATCTATCCCCACTCGGTATCGCATGAGTGATAATGTTGGCCATTCTCATCCTGGGAGGCATATGTGAACAATTCCCCTTCTTCTCTCCAAGTTCTTGGAGTTGTATGGGCTATTGGGTTGTGGCTCCCTGGCTTGTCTTGGTCCCCTCATGCCCCTCCAGATGATACCAGCAACAATTTTTCTTTCCGTGTGAAAGGTGGGTTGGAAATCGAGTTGTGTTTTCTGGTTTGCCTGAACGATGGCCTTGGGTCATTTGTAGGGTGGCCGATTTTCATCTTCTCTCCATCCCCACTTGGTAGCGCATGAGTGGTAATGCTGGCCATGCTTGTCTTGGCAGGCATATGTGAACAACTCCACTTCTTCTCTTCAAATTCTTGGAGTTGTATGGGCTGTTGTCGTGTGGGTCCTTGGCTTGTCTTTGCCCCCTCATGCCCCTCCAGATGATACCAGCGACAAGTTTTGTTTCCATGTGAAAGGTGGGTTGGAAATCGAGTTGCGTTTTTGGGTTTGCTTGAATGATGGCCTTGGGTCGTTTGTAGGGTGGCTGATTTTCATCTTCTCTCCATCCACACTCGGTATCGCATGAGCAGTAATGTTGGCAATGCTCATCCATGGAGGCATATGTCAACAATTCCCATTCTGCTCTCCAAGTTCTAGGAGTTGTATGGGCTAATGTAGTGTGGCTCCCTCGCTCACCTTGGTCCCCCCTTTCGCCTCCAAATGATACCAATGAGAGGTTTTCTTTCCATGTGAAAGGTGGGTTGGTAATCGAGTTGTGTTTTAGGGTTTGCCTAAATGATGGCCTTGGGTCATTTGTAAGGTGGCCGACTTTCATCTTCTCTCCATCACTATTCAGTAACGTATGAGCGGTAATCTTGGCCATGCTCCTCTTGGGAGGCATATGTGAACAGTTCCCCTTCTGCTCTCCAAGATATCGGAGCTGTATGGGTTGTTGTGGTGTGACTCCCTGGCTCAACTTGGTCCCCTAATGCCCCTCTAGATGATACCAGTGACAGGTTTTCTTTCCGTGTGAAAGATGGGTTGGTGATCGAGTTGTGTTTTCGAGTTTTCCTAAATGATGGCCTTGGCTTGTTCGTAGGGTGGCCGATTTTCATCTTCTCTCCATCCCCACTCGGTAGCGCATGGGCGGTAATGCTGGCCATGCTCGTCCCAGGAGGCATATGTGAACAATTCCTCTTCTGCTCTCCAAGTTCTTGGAGCTGTATGGGCTATTGTGGTGTGGCTCCCTAGCTCATCCTGGTCCCCTCGTACCCCTCCAGATGATACTAGTGACAGGTTTTCTTTCCATGTGAAAGGTGGGTTGGCAATCGACTTGTGTTTTTGGGTTTGCCTGAATGATGTCCTTGGGTTGTTTGTAGGGTGGCCGATTTTCATCTTCTCTCCATCCCCACTCGGTAGCGCATGAGGGGTAATGTTGGCCATGCTCATCTCGGGAGGCATATGTGAACAATTCCCCTTCTAATCTCCAAGTTCTTGGAGCTGTATGGGCTATTGTGGTGTGACTCCCTAGCTCATCCTGGTCCCCTCATGCCCCTCCAGATGATACTGGCGACAGGTTTTCTTTCCATGTGAAAGGTGGGTTGGCAATCGAGTTGTGTTTTCTGGTTTGTCTGAATGATGGCCTTGGGTCGTTTGTAGGGTGGAAAATTTTCATCTTCTCTCCATCCCCACTCGACAGCACATGAGCAATAATGCTGGCCATGCTCCTCCTGGGAGGCATATGTGAACGATTCCCCTTCTGATCTCCAAGTTCTTGGAGCTGTAAGGGTTATTTTGGTGTGGCTCCCTGGCTCGTCTTGGCCCCCTCGTGCCCCTCCATATGATACCAGCGACAGGTTTTCTTTCCATGTGAAAGGTGGTTTGGCAATTGAGTTGTGTTTTCGGGTTTGCCTGAACGATGGCCTTGGGTAATTTGTAGTGTGGCCGATTTTCATCTTCTCTCCATCCCCACTATGTAGCACATGAGTGGTAATGTTGGCCATGCTCATCTCAAGAGGCATATGTGAACAATTCCCCTTCTTCTCTCCAAGTTCTTGGAGTTGTATGGGCTATTGTGGCGTGGCTCCCTGGCTCGTCCTGGCCCCCTCATGCCCATCCAGATGATACCAGCGACAGGTTTTGTTTCCGTGTGAAAGGTGGGTTGGCAATCCAGTCGTGTTTTCTGGTTTGCCTTAATGATGGCCTTGGGTCATTTGTAGGGTAACCAATTTTCATCTTCTCTCCATCCTCACTCGGTAGTGTATGAGTGGTAATTCTGGCCATGCTCATCGCGGGAGGAATATGTGAACAATTCCCCTTCTTTTCTCCAAGGTCTTGGAGCTGTATGGGCTATTGTGGTGTGGCTCCCTGGTTCGTCCTAGTCCCCTCATGCCCCTCCAGATGAAACCAGCGACATGTTTTCTTTCCGTGTGAAAGGTGGGTTGGTAATCAAGTTGTGTGTTTGGGTTTGCCTGAACGATGACCTTGGGTCGTTTGTAGGGTGGCCGATTTTCATCTTCTCTGCATCCCCACTCGATAGCACATGAGCAGTAATCTTGGCCATGCTCGTCCTGGGAGACATATGTGAACAATTTCCCTTCTGCTCTCTAAGTTCTTGGAGTTGTATGGGCTGTTGTGGTGTGGCTCCCTGGCTCGTCTTGGTCCCCTCGTGCCCCTCGAGATGATATCAGCGATAGGATTTCTTTCCGTGTGAAAGGTGGGTTGGTAATCGAGTTGTGTTTTTGGGTTTGCCTTAAAAATGGCCTTGGGACATTTGTAGGGTGGCCGAATTTAATCTTCTCTCCATCCCCACTCGGTATCGCATGGGTGGTAATGTTGGCCATGGTCGTCCCGGGAGGCATATGTGAACAATTCCCCTTTTTCTCTCTAGGTTCTTGGAGTTGTATGGGCTATTGTGGTGTCGCTCCCTGGCTCAACTTGGTCCCCTCATGCCCCTCTAGATGATACCAGCGACAGGTTTTCTTTCTGTGTGAAAGGTGGGTTGGCAATCAAGTAGTGTTTTCAAGTTTTCCTGAATGATGTCCTTGGGTCGTTTGTAAGGTGGCTGATTTTCATCTTCTCTCCATCCCCACTCGGTAGCACATGGGCAGTAATGTTGGCCATGCTCATACCAGGAGGCATATGTGAAGAATTCCTCCTCTGCTCTCCAAGTTCTTGGAGCTGTATGGGTTGTTGTGGTGTGGCTCCCTAGCTCATATTGGTCCCCTCGTGCCCCTCCAGATGATACCAGTGACAGGTTTTCTTTCCGTGTGATAGATGGGTTGGCAATCGAGTTGTGTTTTTATGTTTTCCTAAACGATGGCCTTGGTTCATTTGTAGGGTGTCCAATTTTCATCTTCTCTCTATCACCACTCAATAGCGCATGTGCGGTAGTGCTAGCCATGCTCCTCCGGGGAGGCATATTTGAACAATTCCCCTTCTGCTCTCCAAATTCTAGAAGTTGTATGGGCTATTGTGGTGTGGTGCCCTGGCTCGTCTTGGCCCCCTCGTGCCTCTCCAGATGATACCAGCAATAGGTTTTCTTTCTTTGTGAAAGGTGGGTTGGCAATCAAGTTGTGTTTTTGGGTATGCATGAATGATGGCCTTGGGTCATTTGTAGGGTGGTTGATTTTCATCTTCTCTCCATCCCCACTCGGTAGAGCATGAGCAGTAATGTTGGCCATGCTCATCCTGGGAGGCATATGTGAACAATTCCACTTTTGCTCTCCAAGTTCTTGGAGCTATATGGGTTGTTGTGGTGTGGCTCCCTGGCTCGCCTTGGTCCCCTGATGCCCCTCCATATGATACCATCGGCAGATTTTCTTTCCATGTGAAAGGTGGGTTAGCAATTGAGTTGTGTTTTCGAGTTTGCCTGAATGATGGCGTTGGGTCGTTTGTAGGGTGGCCGATTTTGATCTTCTCTCCATCCCCACTCGGTAGCGCTTGGGTGGTAATGTTGGCCATGCTCATCCTGGGAGGTATATGTGACCAATTCCTCTTCTACTCTCCAAGTTCTTGGAGTTGTATGGGCTATTCTGGTGTGGCTCCCTAGATCGTCCTGGTCCCCTCATGCCCGTCCAGATGATACTAGCGACAGTTTTTCTTTCCATGTGAAAGGTGGGTTTGCAATCGAGTTTTGTTTTTGGGTTTGCCTGAACGATGTCCTTGGGTTGTTTGTAGGGTGGCTGATTTTCATCTTCTCTCCATCCCCACTCAATAGCACATGAGCGATAATGTTGGCCATGCTCATCCCGGGAGGCATATGTGAACAATTCCCCTTCTGCTCTCCAAGTTCTTGGAGCTGAATGGGCTATTATGGTGTGGCTCCCTGGCTCGTCCTCGTCCACTGATGCCCCTCCAGGTGATACCAACGTCAGGTTTTCTTTCTGTGTGAAATGTGGGTTGGAAATCGAGTTGTGTTTTTAGGTTTTCCTGAATGATGGCCTTGGGTCATTTGTAGGGCGGCCAATTTCATATTCTCTCCATCCCAACTCAGTAGTGCATGAGTGGTAACGCTAGCCATGCTCCTCCTAGGAGGCATATGTGAACAATTCCCCTTCTGCTCTCCAAGTTCTTGGAGTTGTATGGGCCCTTCTCGTGTGGTCCCTAGTTCGTCCTGGCCTCCTCGTGCCCCTCTAGATGATACCAGCGACAAGTTTTCTTTCCATGTGAAAGGTGGGTTGGCAATCGAGTTGTGTTTTCGGGTTTGCCAGAACGATGGCCTTGGGTCTTTTTTAGTGTGGGCAATTTCACCTTCTCTCCATCCCCACTACGTAGCACATGAGCAGTAATGCTGGACATGCTCATTCTTGGGAGGCATATCTGAAAAATTCCCCTTTTGCTCTCCAAGTTCTTGCAGTCGTATGGGCTATTGTGGTGTGCCTCCCTGGCTCGTCCTGGCCCCCTCGTGCCCCTCCAGATGATACTAGCAATAGGTTTTCTTTTCGTGTGAAAGGTGGGTTGGAAATCGAGTTGTTTTTTTTTGGTTTGCCTCAATGATGGCCTTGGGTCATTTGTAGGGTGGCTGATTTTCATCTTCTCTCCATCCTCACTCAGTAGCGCACGAGTGGTAATGCTAGCCATGCTCGTCCCGGGAGGCATATGTGAAAACTTCCCCTTCTTCTCTCCAAGTTCTTGGATCTGTATGGGCTATTGTTGTGTGGCTCACTGGCTCATCCTAGTCCCCTCATGCCCCTCCAGATGATACCAGCAACAGGGTTTCTTTTCGTGTGAAAGGTGGGTTGGTAATTGAGTTGTGCTTTTGGGTTTGCCTGAACGATGGCCTTGGGTCGTTTGTAGGGTGTCCGATTTTCATCTTCTCTCCAACCCCACTCGGTAGCACATGAGTGGTAATATTGGCCATGCTCGTCCCGGGAGGCATATGTGAACAATTCCCCTTCTGCTCTCTTAGTTCTTGGAGTTGTATGGGCTATTGTGGTGTGTCTCCCTGGTGCGTCTTGGTCCCCTCGTGCCCCTCCAGCTGATACCAGCGTTAGGTTTTCTTTCCGTGTGAAAGGTGGGTTGGTAATCGAGTTGTGTTTTTGGGATTGCCTGAACGATGGCCTTGGGTTATTTGTAGGGTGGTCGATTTTAATCTTCTCTCCATCCCCACTCGGTAGCACATGGGCATTAATGTTGGTCATGGTCGTCCCAGGAGGCATATGTGAACAATTCCCCTTTTTCTCTCTAAGTTCTTGGAGTTGTATGGGCTGTTGTGGCGTGGCTCCCTGGCTCACCTTGGTCCACTCGTGCCCCTCCAGATGATACTAGTAATAGGTTTTCTTTCCGTGTGAAAGGCGGGTTGGAAATCAAGTTTCGTTTTTCAGTTTGCTTAAATGATGGGCTTGGGTCATTTGTAGAGTGGTCGATTTTCATCTTCTCTCCCTCCCCACTCGGTAGCGCATGGGTGCTAATGTTGGCCATGCTCATATCGGGAGGCATATGTGAACAATTCCTCTTCTGCTCTCCAAGTTCTTGGAGATGTATGGGTTGTTGTGGTGTGGTTCCCTAGCTCGTACTGGTCCCCTCGTGCCCCTCTAGATGATACCAGCAACAGGTTTTCTTTCCGTGTTAAAGGTGGTTTGGCAATCGAGTTGTGTTTTTGGGTTTTCCTAAACGATGGCCTTGGGTTTTTTGTAGGGTTTCCAAATTTCATCTTCTCTCTATCCCCACTCGATAGCGAATGAGCGGTAATGCTCGCCATGCTCCTCTTGGGAGGCATATGTGAACAATTCTCCTTCTGCTCTCCAAGTTCTCAGAGTTGTATGGGCTACTGTGGTGTGCCTCCCTGGCTCGTCCTGCCCCCCTTATGCCCCTCTAGATGATACCAGCGACAGGTTTTCTTTCCGTGTGAAAGGTGGGTTGGTAATCGAGTTGTGTTTTCAGGTTTTCCTTAACGATGGCCTTGGGTCATTTGTAGGGTGGCCGATTTTCATCTTCTCTCCATCCCCACTCGGTAGAGCATGAGCGGTAATGTTGGCCATGCTCATCCTGGGAGGCATATCTGAACAATTCCCCTTCCTCTCTCCAAGTTCTTGGAGCTGTATGGGCTGTTGTGGTGTGGCTCCCTGGCTCGTCCTGGCCCCCTCATGTGCCTCCAGATGATACTATCGACAGGTTTTCTTTCCATGTAAATGTTGGGTTGGTAATCGAGTTGTGTTTTCTGGTTTGACTGAATGATGGCCTTCGGTCATTTGTAGGGTAGTCGATTTTCATCTTCTCTCCATCCGCACTCGGTAGCGCATGAGCGGTAATGCTGGTCATGCTCATCCCGGGAGGCATATGTGAAAAATTCCCCTTCTGCTCTCCAAGTTGTTGGAGCTTTATGGGCTGTTGTGATGTGGCTCACTGGCTCATCCTCGTCCCCTCATGCCCCTCCAGATGATACCAGCGATAGGTTTTCTTTCCGTGTGAAAGGTGGGTTGGTGATCGAGTTGTGTTTTTGGGTTTGCCTGAACGATGGCCTTGTCTCATTTGTAGGGTGGTCGATTTTCATCTTCTCTCCATCCCCACTCAGTAGAACATGAGAGGTAAGCTTGGCCATGCTCATCCTGGGAGTCATATGTGAACAATTCCCCTTATGCTCTCTAAGTTCTTGGAGTTGTATGGGTTGTTGTGTTGTGGCTCGTTGGCTCGTCTTGGTCCCCTCGTGCCCCTCTAGATGATACCAGCGACAGGTTTTCTTTCCATGTGAAATGTGGGTTGGTAATCGAGTTTTGTTTTTGTGTTTGCCTGAACGGTGGCCTTGGGTCATTTGTAGGGTGGTCGATTTTAATCTTCTCTCCATCCCCACTCGGTAGCGCATGGGCAGTAATGTTGGCCATGGTCTTCCTGGGAGGCATATGTGAACAATTCCCCTTTTTCTCTCTAAGTTCTTGGAGTTGTATCAGCTATTGTGGTGTGGCTCCCTGGCTTGTCTTGGCCCCCTCATGCCCCTCTAAATGATACCAGTGATAGGTTTTCTTTCCGTGTGAAAGGTGGGTTGGAAATCGAGTTGTGTTTTCAGGTTTTCCTGAACGATGGCCTTGTTTTGTTTGTAGGGTGGCCAATTTTCATCTTCTCTCCATCCGCACTCAGTAGCACATGAGTAGTCATGTTGGCCTTTCTCGTCTCGGGAGGCATATGTGAACAATTCCCCTTCTTCTCTCCAAGCTCTTGGAGCTACATGGGCTGTTGTGGTGTGGGTCCGTGGCTCGTCTTGGTCCCCTCGTGCCCCTCCAGATGATACGAGCGATACGTTTCCTTTCCGTGTGAAAGGCGGGTTGGAAATCGAGTTGTGTTTCCTGGTTCGCTTGAACGATGGCCTTGGATCGTTTGTAGGGTGGCCGATTTCATCTTCTCTCCATCCCCACTCAGTAGCGCAGGAGTGGTAATGTTGTCCATGCTCATCCCGGGAGGGATGTGTGAAAAATTCTCCTTCTTCTCTCCAAGTTCTTGGAGCTATATGGGCTATTGTGGTGTGGCTCCCTAGCTCATTCTAGCCCCCTCGTGCCCCTCTATATGATACCAGCGAGAGGTTTTCTTTCCGTGTGACAGGTGGGTTTACAGTCGAGTTGTGTTTCCAAGTTTTCCTGAACGATGGCCTTGGGTCGTTTGTAGGGTGGCCGATTTTCATCTTCTCTCCATCCCCACTTGGTAGTGCATGAGTGGTAATGTTGGCCATGGTTGTCCCAGGAGGCAAATGTGAACAATTCCCCTTCTTCTCTCTAAGTTTGGAGTTGTATGGGTTGTTGTGGTGTGGCTCTCTAGCTCGTTCTATTCCCCTCGTGCCCCTCCAAATGATACCATCGATAGGTTTTCTTTACATGTGAAAGGTGGGTTGGTAATTGAGTTGTGTTTTTGGGTTTGTCTGAACGATGTCCTTGGGTCGTTTCTAGGGTGGCCAATTTTCATCTTCTCTCCATCCCCACTCGGTAGCGCATGAAAGGTAATCTTGGCCATGTTCATCCCGGGAGGCATATGTGAAAAATTCCCCTTCTTCTCTCTAAGTTCTTGGATTTTTATGGGTTGTTGTGGTGTGGCTCCCTAGATCGTCTTGGTCCTGTCATGCCCCTCCAGATGATACTAGTGATAAGTTTTCTTTCCGTGTGAAAGGTGGGTTGGGAATCAAGTTGTGTTTTTGGGTTTGCCTGAATGATGGCCTTCGGTCATTTGTAGGGTGGCCGATTTTCATCTTCTCTCCATCCCAAATCAGTAGCGCATGAGTGGTAATGTGGGCCTTGCTCATCCCCATCCCTTTTTCCCATCCCAACAATAAGAATGGTGAATGTTTGCTCGCCGCTCCTTTGAGCCTTCATTGTCGCTATCCTAGATGGAAGCCCAAAAACTCCGCCATGCCTATGTCATTGTCGTTCCCCTCGGTTATTGTGAATAGAAAAATTTGATTGGGCTGGGTAGCCATGTGTGGCTCCATTGAAATTGGCTCTTCGTTATATTGTTTGCCTCCTCCCTATTTGGTGCGGAGGGTTTTGCTTTTCGTGTGAAAGGTGGGTTGGCAATTGAGTTGGTTTTTTTGGTTTGCCTCAAGAATGGACTCGGGTCGTTTGTAGGGTGGCTGATTTTCATCTTCTCTCCATACCCACTCAGTAGCGCATGAGGGGTAATGTTGGCCATGCTTGTCTTGGGAGGCATATGTGAAAAATTCCCCTTCTGCTCCAAGTTCTTGGAGTTGTATGGGTTTTTGTGGTGTGGCTCCTTGTGATGGCTAGCCTCTTCATTGTTCAGCTATTTATGGTGCCGGTTTCTTGTGCTTGTACTCTTTCTGTGTTGGCATTATCAGTTGAGATGCATACATTTAAGAGGGACATGGAAGGGTTTTGGTTGTAAACCACCTACCCTCCCTCTTGCTTTCTTTTTCCGTCATACGATGTGAGGCGTTGTTCTCTGTATTGTAAACTCAAGGGTTGGCATTCCTTTGAAAGTGCACATCATTCGTGGTTGTGTTGGATTTGAGGTTTTGATAGATGTGTTGGCCCATATGTTTGATCGAGGGGTCAGCTTTTTCCTTACATCTTGCGTTCATGGCAAGGTTTTGTGGTTGGAAATTTCAAGTCACAACATTTATGGGCATTTTTTTGTTTCAATTGTGTATGTGCTCGTGGTCCAACTGGGAGGAGGCTTGCTACGTCAATGGTGGGGGCTATCTAGAGGAAGGATTTGGAGGTGGAAC
>APFE030917972.1:119999-121212 GCA_000404065.3 Pinus taeda
GGTTTTTTGTGGGACTTGGTCATTTATTTCCTTGTTTCGTGGTGTGTGATTTGCGGGAGTCCCTCCCTTTTAGTGGCCTTGCACCATCAATGTATTTGTGGCCCGCAAATTTTTCCGGCGTTGAGTGTCCGCCCGTGACAACTCTTTGGAGTTTGATTCTTGACCCCTGTTGACTTTCTCGCTGGAAAGGTTGTTGGGTGTTTTGTACACGAAGGGGTGCAATAGCGGGGTGGGTTTGTTATTAGTAGTCTATTTGTCGTTTGAAGCCTTGTGCCGGGTTGGGGGGTTGTTTACCTTTCAGTGACGTGCTCCGGTTGCGATTTATTTGCTTGGTTGTGATTTATTTGCTTGGTTGTTTGATTGTTGTTTGTTATGTTGTGAAGCTATAAAGGGTGTTGTGACGTACATGTAGGTGGGAGGTGTTACACAAAAATATCATCACCTTGATTATTTACAATCGGTGTAGGCCTATCATCACCTCTTTCTGGTTAGCGGACATCTACTTGGCGTGTTGTTGGGCTTCCCTCTTTTCTTGGGATCTTTGTTTCTTTGGTGTTGTTTTCTTCCCTTCATCCTTTTGCCCCTAAGCTTTGTGGAGGAGAGGTGGGATTGTTGTGGATTGGAGTTCGGGAAGGACGAAAAGTAGTGCGTGTTCCCTGGGTGGCCACCCTAGTCCTTCTCGATCGCCGTCCCCTGCAGTTGCCCCCTTTTTGCGAAGGCGCGGGGTTTGGGATGCTTGTTCTCTGTTTGAGCCTCCCCTTGTGAGCCGGTAGCCACGTTTGATATCTCTTGCCTTCGTGTTGTTTTCTTCCCTTCTTGCTTTTGGCCCCTAGTTTTACGGAGAAAAGGTGGGATTGTTGTGGATTGGCGTTCAGGAAGGACGAAACGCAGTGCGAGTTCACGGGTGGCCCCCCTAGTCCTTCTTGATCGTCGTCCCCTGCAGTTCCCCCCTTTTTGCGAAGGCACGGGGTTGGGGAAGCTTGTTCTCTGTTTGAGCCCTCCCCTTGTGACCCGGCAGACATGTTTGATATCTCTCTTTCTTTCATGTTGTTTTCTTCCCTTCTTCCTTTCGGCCCCTAGCTTTACGGAGAAAAGGTGGGATTGTTGTGGATTGGTGTTGGGGAAGGACGAAACGCAATGTGAGTTCCCGGGGTGGCCACCCTAGTCCTTCTCGATCGCCGTCCCCTGCAGTTCCCCTCTTTTTTGCGCGGGC
>APFE030917978.1:0-21872 GCA_000404065.3 Pinus taeda
TGTGAAGCAGTGGCAGTGTTGTGCAATCATTTTTTTGAATTATCTCTACTCCTACAAGGCATGGAAGAAAATATTTTTTGTTGATTTTTGTTTTTTTTCTACTTGTACCTGCAAAACTGAAATAGATTAAACTGCAACTAACTATCTTGCTCAAATGAAATGCGGAAATGAAATGAAAGTAGGAAAGGACTAATCTATTTTGCTCAGATGAAATTGCAGGAATGAAATGCTCGTCTACGCTTGCAGAATTGAAATTGTGGAATTGAAATTCTAATATATAAAAATAGGAAATGTCTAACCTACTTTTGCGGAAATGAAATTGCAGAGTGGAAATGAAATAAACTACTTAGCAGAAGGTTGTAGTAGAAAATAGAAGAAAAGCGGAAATCACCAATACTCTGACGCTTCCCTGGCAACAACGCCAAAAAGAGATGGTGGGCCCCAATATTGCAGCAATAATGTTGCAACTCCTCGGACTCCCTTCTTTAATTTTATCAACCTGATAGTTCATAACAAACTTGGAACTGATGGTGCTCTATGCACAAGTACTAGTTCTTGCCGCAGCTGTCACTTGGTCAGCTGGCACAAGTCTGCCAGGGGCTCAAGCCAACTTCGATGAGCTCTGAGAAGAAGCTTTTTAATTGATGGATGAAATATAACTCAAAGGAAGTTAATCTACTTGCAGAAAGAAACTGAAAAGCTCAAAGGAAATGCAAACCCTAGCAAACCCTAATTTTACCATCTAGTCCAACTCATGTGAAAAAGACGATGCAAGCTACTGAAAGAGATTCCATTACTTCTAGGAAGGTAAAATGCATGTGTCTAAGTTCTCACTATCTTAATAAAACATCTTTTTGTATTTTTGAAGGTTGGGAAGGCTCAGAGAGGGCCTAAGGGGTCCCTAACAACCTTCCAGAGAGTTTAACAGAGTTTGGCTATCAAGAAACCTCATCCGTGAGCTTCTACAGGAAGTCTGCAGGGGTTCTATACGATGTTCTTGAATTTCTACACGATGTTCTGTGATTTTCTACAAGATGTTCAGAAATGGAATTTTGGAGCATGGATGGAGGGAAAAAGGTGGAAAAATGAGTATGGAGGTGAAATAGAGGTGTAGGGGAGTTCAAGACTTGGGGGATGGAGCTGAGGAATGATAAGGACGATTGGATTTGTTCAAGGAGAGATAAGACAATGCTACACAATAATATGGAAAGTAGGTCAACGTGAGGGGACGTGGAAAAGGTAAGGCAAGGATCTGAAATGGAGGATGAAGTAGGTAGGTTAGATGGAGTATGGGCAAATGGAGAAGTATGATAGGTGCTCTCCAAACTACTTTTCAAATGACACAAACAAGGACATGGAAAATTTAAGACCTATCTACGTCAGCCTATTCTAACCTAGATAACACCAAAGAAATGGAACAGAAGTTTATTTGCAATGAGATGAGATGAAATAACTATGAAAATAAGTAATCATAAAACTAAGCATGCCATCAAAACTGAGATCAAGTTCGACAACTAAGAATCCAACACTAATACTTGCATGGTGAAGCAAAGAAAGTGTTTTTGTTGGCAGCAAAGTCACCTTGGTCCCAGATCATGATTCCACTGAGGGGGAGGTGAGATCCAAGGTGCTTGGTAGCCTTTTTCTGAAGATCTTCCATGTGATTAACCTATCAAGTGAATCTGAACATGAAAAGCTATTTTAATCATCAAAAACGACCTAAGTAACAAAGCAATATTTTAATCTAAATAACAGATTTTATTCTAGGAATGCAGCAAAGAGACATAAAAGTAAACAAAGGAGATACTCGACACTTGAGATGGGCCCAACCCCAAGAGATACAACCTCCTAAGAGAGATTAGAGCTGGTGCAAAGCTAGATTCATCTTTAATTCTCAAGAAATAATAATTACATCAAAAACTATCCACAAGGAAAACTTGAAAATGTGCTGAAATGCAGAGCTAAACTACTGCCTAAAAATGACTAAAATCGAACTACAAACTAGCTAACTTCTGCCTACAAAGTGACTAACTACTGCCTATAACCAAAATGAGGCCCTAAGCCCTCTTATTTATACAAATTAAGTGCCCGAACAGTCCTCCTAAACTTTAGGGACTCGGGTGGCCAAACTTGTAGTTAACAACAGTCCTACTTGACTTACTTGGGTGCCCTTGTGATAATCGATTTGGTGGCCCTTGAACTCCAAGCTGATGGTGGATAATTCGAGGTAAGGGTCCATAAATGAAGGGGACACCTTCCTAAATATCCTCTCCATGAATTTGGTTGCCAAGTGCTCATTTAAACCTTTGATTTTGTCTCCAAATTGACCAAAAAGACTGCATAAAGCACACATTAGACTTGTTGACATAATGACTAACCCAATTCACTCTATTAGCATAAATATAATAAAAAACGTGAATAAACTAGTGAGAATGATGGATTAAGTCAAATTAGGAGGCTGAATGAGCACATATAATTATCCATTTTTGGGGCTCATCACTTACCCAAACTAAGATCTCTCACTCGAGAACAAAACTCATAATCCATGGTCACATATAGAGGCCTGCTCTAGCATAAAAATAAGGCCCTCTTTCAAATACTATGTCCTTATCTTCAATGTTTGCAAATACCATAGTGAATAAACCCTTTAACCCAAGGTGTAGGTCAATGCAATTATATATCAGTCAGAAAAGATATAACTCAATCACCATTATAAAGACACATGAGTGGAACCATAACGATAGTTGTCTATTAATGAGTAAAAACAGAGAAATATTACAACCAAGGTTCTGACCTTGAACCTCCTCTGACTGGGCAAGCAGCTCCATACGCCTTGCAAAGTGGCCTCTTCTCTCTCAGAATTTTGGCAGCATAACTTCTCTATACTTCTCAATTCTCACTATCACTCTAGCATTACTTCAGCACTCACACAGACTCTAAAAAAACTAGCTGGTTTAATGCATGAGGATGGCCATTTATAGATGGAGAAGGGATGAAAATACATTGTACCATGACACCTGTTGTAGATTGGCATTATCCCTGAAAAGCCGCTCAGCATAGTTGTCATGGATAAAAAATGACTTTCGACCTCTATCTTGAGGATTTTGTCTTCATAGAACTTCATGACAAAGGAGGAAAAAACATATGGATGCGTGCTGGCTAAAAATCATAACCAAATTTAGGTGGCGTGGGCTTTCCTCTATGATAGAGCGTCAATGGGCGCGCCCCCTTTTAAGGAACTAAGTCATTGGCGCGGGTAAGATACTGTGAGCCCGCGCTAATGGAAAAAGGGCACTTTTTAAGGATAATTTGCAAAAGGTGTCTTCAGGGAATATGAAGTACATACTCAAGGGAACATAATGCAAGTGTTCTTAGGTTATGTCACTGGTCACAAGTCCATAAATGTGTCCTCCAATGTACGAAACAAAGGTAACAGGGACGGTGACCAACGGTGACAAATTACTGTGTAACACCAATACTCTGACGCTTCCCTGGAAACAGCGCCAAAAAGAGATGGTGGGCCCCAATATTGCAGCAATAATGCTGCAACTCCTCGGACTCCCTTCTTTAATTTTATCAACCTGATAGTTCGTAACAAACTTGGAAGTGATGGTGCTCTATGCGCAAGTACTAGTTCTTGCCGCAGCTGTCACTTGGTCAGCTGGCACAAGTCTGCCAGGGGCTCAAGCCAACTTTGATGAGCTCTGAGAAGAATCTTTTTAATTGATGGATGAAATATAACTCAAAGGAAGTTAATCTACTTGCAGAAAGAAACTGAAAAGCTCAAAGGAAATGCAAACCCTAGCAAACCCTAATTTTACCATCTAGTCCAACTCATGCGAAAAAGAGGATGCAAGCTACTGAAAGAGATGCCATTACTTCTAGGAAGGTAAAATGCATGTGTCTAAGTTCTCACTATCTGAATAAAACATCTTTTTGTATTTTTGAATTAGTTGTCAGAATTATCATGCATGTGCTTTTACTGTTTTTGACTGTGCAGAGGTGGATCGGTGAGAGGAAATGCTTGGAAGAGGTTGGGAAGGTTCAGAGAGAGCCTAAGGGGTCCCTAACACCCTTCCAGAGAGTTTCACAGAGTTTGGCTATCAAGAAACCTCATCCGTGAGCTTCTACAGGAAGTCTGCAGGGGTTCTATACGATGTTCTTGAATTTCTACACGACGTTCTGTGATTTTCTACAAGATGTTCAGGAATGGGATTTTGGAGCATGGATGGAGGGAAAAAGGTGGAAAAATGAGTATGGAGGTGAAATAGAGGTGTAGGGGAGTTCAAGACTTGGGGGATGGAGCTGAGGAATGATAAGGACGGTTGGATTTGTTCAAGGAGAGATAAGGCAATGCTACACAATAATATGGAAAGTAGGTCAACGTGAGGGGACGTGGCAAAGGTAAGGCAAGGATCTGAAATGGAGGATGAAGTAGGTAGTTTGGATGGAGTATGGGAAGATGGAGAAGTATGATAGGTGCACTCCAAGTTACTTTTCAAATGACACAAACAAGGACATGGAAAATTTAAGACCTATCTACGTCAGCCTATTCTAACCTAGATAATAGCAAAGAAATGGAACAGAAGTTTATTTGCAATCAGATGAGATGAAATAACTATTAAACTAAGTAATCATAAACCTAAGCATTCCATCAAAACTGAGATCAAGTTCGACAACTAAGAATCCAACACTAATACTTGCATGGTGAAGCAAAGAAAGTGTTTTTATTGGCAGCAAAGTCACCTTGGTCCCAGATCATGATTCCACTGAGGGGGAGGTGAGATCCAAGGTTCTTGGTAGCCTTTTTCTGAAGATCTTCCCTGTGATTAACCTATCAATTGAATCTGAACATGAAAAGCTATTTTAATCATCAAAAATGACCTAAGTAACAAAGCAATATTTTAATCTAAATAACAGATTTTATTCTAGGAATGCAGCAAAGAGACATAAAAGTAAACAAAGGAGGTACCCGACACTTGAGATGGGCCCAACCCCAAGAGATACAACCTCCTAAGAGAGATTAGAGCTGGTGCAAAGCTAGATTCATCTTTATTTCTCAAGAAATAATAATTACATCAAAAACTATCCACAAGGAAAACTTGAAAATGTGCTGAAATGCAGAGCTAAACTACTGCCTAAAAATGACTAAAACCGAACTACAAACTAGCTAACTTCTGCCTAAAAAGTGACTAACTACTGCCTATAACCAAAATGAGGCCCTAAGCCCTCTTATTTATACAAATTGAGTTCCCGAATAGTCCTCCTAAACTTTAGGGACTCGGGTGCCCAAACTTGTAGTTAACAGCAGTCCTACTTGACTTACTTGGGTGCCTTGTGATAATCGATTTGGTGTCCCTTGAACTCCAAGCTGATGGTGGATAATTCGAGGTAAGGGTCCATAAATGAAGGGGACACCTTCCTAAAAATCCTCTCCACGAATTTGGTTGCCAAGTGCTCATTTAAACCTTTGATTTTGTCTCCAAATTGACCTAAAAGACTGTATAAAGCAACAATTAGACTTGTTGACATAATGACTAACCCAATTCACTCTATTAGCATAAATATAGTAAAAAACATGGAATAAACTAGTGAGAATGGTGGATTAAGTCAAATTAGGAGGCTGAATGAGCACATATAATTATCCATTTTTGGGGCTCATCACTTACCCAAACCAAGATGAAGTAAAATTCTCTTACTCGAGAACAAAACTCATAATCCATGGTCACATATAGAGACATGCTCTAGCATTAAAATAAGGGCCTCCTTCAAATACTATGTCCTTATCTTCAATGTTTGCAAATACCACAGTGAAGAAACCCTTTAACCCAAGGTGTAGGTCAATGCTTCCTTTTGGTTTCTAGTGGTATTGAATCCACATTTGTAAAGCCTTTTCTGTGAGCCAGAAACCCATGAATTTACAAATGATTGCATATGTCTACATGCTCCCTGTGTGCCTACAAAGTAGGGTCATTTAAAACGACTCTTGGTGTAACTGCAGCTTTGGGTTTACAAGGTCCCATGTTTTCTGTCTTTTGTTCCCTATTCCTTGTCTTCTTCCTCATTTTCCTTAGTGCTATTATTCTCCCTTGACTTATTTCCATCTTGTTCCTGTCCACTTTTCCTTTTCCTTCCTTGTGGAGGGCCTTTGTCATATTCCATTGCTTTTTTACCCCTGTTGGCCACAACGTCTTTGTAGGAGGGAGTGGAGCTCCCTCCTTTATCACCTTCCATGGAAAACAACCTTTGCAAAAGAATGAAACCCTAGCTATTAGTCGTGCTCCAAAAAAACCTATTCCTTTCCTATACTAGTTCTTCCATTGATCTCCTCAAATTCATTCCAATATAGGTTTATTTTCATTTTTGTCTCTTTCATTTAATTTATTTTGTAAAATAAAATAAATTAATTTGGAAAACAAATCTACTCTACAAAAACTACAAAAAAATTGTGAAAAGCACCATGAAAACCACAAAAATCTACCAAGAAAATGCTTCAATTTAGATTATAATTTTTTTTTCTCCATTGTATAAGGTATATGCAATGGTAACATATTTATTATGAATATTTTCTATGCTAAAAGCTTTAACTTTTAATTATTTTATGTTAAAGTTAAAGTTAAAGTTAAGGCTTTTCCTTAGCAATTTAGTGAAAAAAAATTCCGAATATTTTGATTTTATTATTATTATTTAAAATGCATTTTAAATTTCTAACAAGTTTGACAAAAAATATGCCAAAACAATTCCAAAACAAAAAATAACTAAACTCTAACCAATAAATAAATAACTTAGGAGCCTTAGATTGATGTGATGAATATGGTTACTTGTGTGAACCTCTATTAAATCAAATAGGTTGAACTTTTGTTTTAAATTTAAATTAATTCATATTTTAGATATCTTTGAATAATAAGTATGTTGATATATAGAACTATAACTTTATATATATATATATATAATCACATAGACACACACACATATAACTTTCAACAAAATTTTATAATTATTTAAGGTAATGTGCTCTTGATAATCACATAAGATTGGTGATTCTCAACAACTTCTTGTATGACCTACTTACTGCAATAAGATTATGAGAAGAAAATTGTGTAGCAGTGAAAAATATTGAAATGAATTTTGGTGATGATGTGCAAAAAAATAGGGAATTAGTTAATAGGTTGAATATCAATATGGCAATTCTAAATTTTAAATATATAGTAAATATGAAAGTCAAATTAGTTTGAGTAATTCAAACTAAAAAACGGAATCAATGCAGGATAACGGATGTCGAATCTCACGAGTATGAATATCATGTATAATTCGGATCACAAACATATGAAGTATGCTACATTGCATACTTCAGTTATTCAAGCTATTAATAGAATATATAATTAGAGTCACAAATTAATCTATAATGTACTACTACCATGTATACATTATTTATTTCAAAATATCCATCGACTGGAATTAAAAATCATATCGAAATAATTTTATTACTTCGTGTGTTCCACTTTAAAAACATAAAAGATATTTGGAAGTCAAACTAGAAATGGTTGAAATGGCAATTCTACCAAACTAGCAATATTAAGCTGGTGAATTGTATAGAAACATTGCAAGAACACTTCAGATAGAGGTTGAAGTCATCATCAAGTGTTTGGGGGTGCACACCGTTCGATAACCTATCAAATTCTGGGATTGCGGACGTTGTTGTTCATGGTAGGACCTCGCTTACTGTCTCTTACACCATTTCTGATTTGAATGTTATCTCTTTGGTATCCGTCACCATTACCACGTCCAGGAAAGGAACCTCCCGTAGCTCTTTTGTTTACGAAATTATTTCGCCCACCACGTTCTCTTTCTCCCTTTGTTAAACCCTCCCCAGGAGGGCGTTTCTCCTTGATAACGACTTGACGGCCACCAATTAGAATAGGGGATGCATCAATTGCACGTTGGACTGAAGCTATTTCTTCAAAATCAACAAAACCAAAACAGTATCCACTCCCTTGTCTACTCTTAACAGTAATACCGGAAGGCTTAATTGCCCCAAACTTCTTTAACTCCTCCCCAAGCTGGGAAGCGGTAACATTCACAGGCAAGTTCTTGAGAAAAATAGAGAACCCACTTTCTTCTGCAGTGCTTTTAACAGTCATATTGACATGATTGGAACTTGGTGCAGTGGAAATGGAAGTAGTTGCTGTCCTAGTTACCAGAAACGGGAAGATGTCCGTCGTTTCTGGCAGAAACCTTCCAAGAAACCGCAACGATACCAGAAACGCCGTCTACAACGGCCGTTTTCGTTTTCCCTGGCAAGAAACAGTTTCTCGCCAAACGAAAGCGTTTCTTCTTGCTGCCGTTTCCTAATAAACTCGCAGTTAAATTTATTTTTTCAGAATCTCGTAAATTAAATTTTTTCAAACCTTCAGTTAAATCGAGTTTAAATAGCAATTAATTGTTAGTTTTCTGGAAGTTACACATGCAGAGGGTTAAGTCTAGTTGAATTCGCAGTTGACTGTTAGTTTGAATTCGCAGTTGACTGTTAGCAATTAATTGTTAGTTTTCTGGAAGTTACACATGCAGAGGGTTAAGTCTAGTTGAATTCGCAGTTGACTGTTAGTTTGAATTCTCAGTTGACTGTTAGTTTGCAGCATAGTGGACTGTTAGTTTTCTGGAAATCTGATGGTATTGTCGGTCTCTATCGAGGGTTTAATATATCATTAATGGGAATTATATTATATCGTGGTTTATACTTTGGACTGTATGATTCTTTGAAGCCTAGTTGTTTTGGTTGGAGACCTTGACGTAATATTCATCTTTTCTGCATCAACGACACTCTCAATTTCCTATTTTCGTTGATTTATTCTTGACTTGTAGGTGGAATTGCGTGTTGTTTTTCACAAAACATACTTCCTACGTAAAAATCTGAGTCAAAACTAAAGTTATAATCTCTAAAATTCTGCTTTTTTTAGAATGTCACTTGTGCAGAATAACTTCCTTGCAAGTTTTCTACTTGGTTGGGGTAGTACAGTTGGTTCTAGTTTTATTGCATATCCTTTCGATACTATACCGAGAAGAATGATGATGACTTCTGGTGAGGCAGTTCAGTACAAGAGTTCCATGGATGCATTCTCAACAGGGTACTGTGAGGGTGCTGTCAAAGAAAAACAACCAGTTGTCAAGGATTTAAGCAAAAGCCGAGAGCAAACCCATCACAGATCAGAGCCAAGCAGCTTCACGCCTCAACGGCATTGTCAATTCTATTGTCAACAGGTACTGCCTGCAAACTTCAATCTCTGGTTTTTTTATGAATGCTTATTCTAAACCACATAATTCTCTCAAGATTTGGGTAGGTGAGGTTCGCTGGGATCAACTTTTCATATCGTAATGCGCTATACATGTGTTTATCATTTTGGTGTCTTCTATCTCGCCAGTGTCCCAATGTCCCTCATGCATTGATATGGACATGCATTGAAATTAGATGGATCCTTTCTTGACTGAGTTTTCTTTCAATATGAATTGATCTACTGACATGTGTCGAGCAAGAATATTGACTATCAAAGACCCTGGATTGATATGGTAACGTGGAAGTTATATAGGCATGTTTAATTTAATTTTAACCATTTGGTTGAAGCCTGTCCTTGAAGCAACGTAGAAGCATCATAGACACGATTAATTTGGTGAACATCAAGCAGCGCGGAAGCTTCATTTCGTATTGCCAAAATGCGATAATTTAATTTGGTCAACATCAAGCAGCCCTGAAGCTTCATTTAGCATTGCCAAAACGCGATCATTTTTTTCCCAATTTACATGTTACTAGAACACTTGTATTGTGCTAAAATTAAGTGGCTGATTGATTGATAAAGTGAGTAGCAAAATAATTGTGTTATTTGTAAAGCTAAGAATTTGTAGGTGTAGTTCTATGAGAGGAGTGGAGCTCACTTAAAACTCTTAGAATTTGTAATGTCATTACAGTAATAGAGGTAGGATTCCGTTTCCAGTTTCTCGTTTCTGGTAACATAGGTTGCTGTACGTTGAGCTGAATTTGGTACAGCCCTTCCCGTCACGATAGACGATTTCTTAACTGCAACGGCGGGTCGTGCTGCATTTTGTTTAAGAACTGAAGCATAGGTCATTTGACGTGCTTGGACCTCTACTGGAGTTTCTTGAGGAGGACGAGGCGGTTCTCCATTGTCAGCTTGTTCAATTTCTGATCCCTTTTGGCCACCTGAGTCTTCCGTGACTTCCTTCTGCTGCATGTCATTTTTATGTTCCTCCAGCGCTCTTGTGGATGCCTCACTCACATCGTTTTGACCTACTTCTTCAGGCTTGACAACTGGGCCTGAGACAGCATATGCTTTGGCAGCATCTTCTGAAACATTTTGCTCTTCTCGTTGTGGTGGTTCACCTAAATATCTTACAACGTCATTCAATAGAAAGTACCCGCTTTTCTGAGGAGCGAGGAAAAAGGATTGAGTGAATGTTCGTGTTCCACTGTTTTTAAAGGTAATTGATCCAGTAACCAGAACAAGTAATCCTTCGTTATAAGACAACTGTGGATCGATTGTCTTGATCTCGACCTCTAACGCACTGTAGTCTGGGGAGGTTACCAGCTGATTGATACCCCCCACAGTAGTTACTGATATCATTTGTCCACTGGGGTCCGGGCGACCAACTATGCTGCAATTCTGATAAAATTTGTACAGCGATTCAGGTAACCGAACAAGAACATTGTAATAATGGTTCACAAAGGCAGTAGCTTGTTGCATGGCCATTTTCGGCACAAGAAACTGTTGGAGTTCACCGAAGAAGATTGAATTCGCAACGAGTAACAGAAACAGTAGCTAATAAAGCCAAGCTCTTTCTCAAAGCTTACTTGCGCTAATTTGCCTTTGCTTACTTGCGCTAATTTGCCTTTGCTACACCTGGCCATCAACTACGGGTTGTTTTTGCTGTATATTAATATTTGAAAACGCTCTGGCCAACGAAAATTATTCTCGTGAATCGTCACGTTGCTTCGACATCAATTGGATTGGGAGGGGTTAATAATAAATTTTCTTTTAAGAAAATATATATTTTTAAATACAGTACAAAATATGTATACGTGTAACAGTTTTGGAGCAAAAAATTTACGTGTAAGAGTCTTGGGTGTTTTTTTATAAAAGGTTTATATATACGTTTCATATTTTATATTAATTTCGTGTTTGGCTAAATAATATTTTTAAAATTATTTACTTAATATATTAATAAATTTATAATTTAATCATAACTTATTATTATTATTATCTAATTTTTAAGGTTATGGTCAAGTTACACAATAAATTGGTGTATGAGACCTTTTTCTTTGTTGAACAATGACCTACTTTTGTGTATTAATTTGACTCATAAGTCTACTAAGGCATACATACTCTACCCCCTCTTGTTTTGAACCTATAATCTCTTAATAGGAAAGGATGCTCTTAACCATTATGACCACTATTAATAAATATTTTATTAATGTCATTAAGTTTAGAGAAAATATTAAGTTGAAGAAGATAATTATAATTTCCTAACTCAAATAAAGAAAACATTTTAAATTTATATAATTAAAGTAATTTGAAAATTACTGTAGTATAGTTATAATACATTTATAGAAGTTATGCCTTTTTTTTTAAATAGTTATTATAGATAACTTGATGATCATAATAAAAGATAACGAAAAAATATAATTATAATTATAATAATAAAATTGTGATGAACTTAATGTATAAAAGAATCTGGCTTGAATTAGGATGACCTTAATTCCTTTTTAATTATTTGTTAGTTTAATGATTTTCACTTAATTACCATGTGTTTTCTACTTAGAAGACATACATGCTTGCTTAGAAGACATGCATGCTTGCTACTACAAGTGGGGTACCCACCCCTCCATTAATGTTGTTGTCGTGTTGTTGGATGAGTTGATAATCATTCCAATCATCACGTTGCTTCCTTTTGAATGCAAATCCAACTCGATAGGGAAAGTGATCTAAATTAGATCTTTGTATTGTTTGACATCTATATCAATGCTTTCAAAATGGAAAAAGTGGACGAATCAACTCACATGACACTTTCTATCATGAGGACCCAATTTGGTAAATTAAGATTTAAAACCTTTGAGAACCATTTTGAGGCATAAAATAGTAGTTATTATGGGTCAATTTTTTCTGCTTTAGCGAAACCTCTCTTTCATATTATGCACATTGAGAACCTTTGAATGGTGCATCCATTGCCTCAATGAGAGTCCGCATGTAAAAGTTATGCCACTTAAAAGTTGACCTTCCTCTTTTAACCACCATAATTCAAGAGGATGCCACACCATTCCCAATTATTCATGGAAAAGGGGTTACCCACATGATCATGATGACAAGGGCTCTAGAAGAGTTTGTATTTTAACCAAGTCTAAGAGTTGACTGAGTCTCATCTAACCACTAGTACATTATCATGTTGTGTTGCAACCGCACAACTAGGAGGAAAAGGTGTTCCACTTTTTTAATGCATTTTGTTTCACAAACAAACTTAGAAGTTATGAGGGATACATACACACACGAGCACATAGAGAGGATTTTCTCAATATAGTAGCCCATGAGACACATGTCTTACTTCATTGTCCTTGCAAAAATTCTCTATTCAAATAAAGAGATCATAGCAACCTCACCTTCAAGTTGGGTTTTCTCTCTAAAGGGTTACCTAGGTTATATCTTGTGCGAACTAATGTATTGTGATTTCTTATCTAATTGTTCTCTATTTTTGACATAATTATAATGTGCATGCATACATAAATAAATAGTAATTTACCAATCCATAAAGGGAAAGAGAAATAAACCTTCATAGTGTATGTTATGAAACCAGCTCAAGAAAAGATAGAAAAGATAGATCAACGCCTTAGAATTTAGCCTCTTCGAGGGGGCAACCTCATTTACATTACATAAATTAACAATTGTTGGATGATTCAAATGATAAAACCTCCTTTCTATAGATAGGAGTCTAAGGAGTCACAATATAACCTAGCCGACCTAACAATAATAATATAAAGCCACAAAAATAACAATGGGTTGAGATGGAGCGCTCGTGGGGTCGACCGCAGGAGCCGCAGGATAGCGAAGGACTGGGTTAGCCTGTTTCTCTGAAGACACCTGGCCGCTCATCGCACGGACACCGTTTACGTCCTCGCATATTCCACCCGCTGACAGCGGATCATTACAATCTCCTCCTGTCGTCGCCCGTTTCTTCGCTTTCACCGACAGTCGCTTTCCCTCCCCGCCATCGCCGACGGCTGCCGTTTCCATCACCGCGAAGTTGCTACCAAGATGGATGGGCACATGGAGGACCTGGTGGATTACACAGCGGATCCATTAGAAAATAGTATTATTTTCGAAAATCCCTACTTTGCGGGCTCTGCTGCTCACGGTTCCTCGGTCTCTGCTCTGGATCTGAACCCTAACCCTAACCCTAGCGGTCCCTCATCAACGGTGATCTCTCATTTCCCACCCGGTTTGATCGCGCCTCTGTTCTCGCCTAAAACGGCTCACCTCCTCGCATCCCTCTCGCCTCAGACCCTCACTTTCGATCAGACTTTCCCTCACCTGAATGTGCCGCCCCCGTCGTCGAACCCTCCGCCATCAGTCCACGCGGTACACTCCCCCCCGGCGATTCCCTCGGGTTGCTTTGGTACTCCGACGGTAAATGTTCGGTCCTCAAGGCCCTCCTCATCAGTTGGTGGCTCCAGTCCTCTGGTAGACCATCCCTCCACCCCCCGCACGAAGAAGCAGAAGACAAAGTGTATCAAAGTCACAGACAGGGAAATTACGGTACCTTTCGGGGATCCAGCGGACTTTGGGGCGGCAGCCCAAATGGCTCGATCGGTTCTGGTGGGTCATGTGAGAGGTCGAACCTTCACAGTGGACAGGTTAACAAAATGGGTTGAAGAGATTTGGGGAAACCTTCTCAGGGATCTTCCTGAAGTGCACATTCTCCCGCGTGGATGGTTTTCTCTCCATTTCTCAAAGGAGGACTCTATAGATCTCGTCCTGGCAAAATTCTGGCACATTGAATCTGCACCTGTATTGCTTAAACGCTGGAGCCCCCTGTTCGATCTTGAATGAGAGCAGATAGGAGCGGGTCCTCTGTGGGTTCGGCTGCCAGGTCTTCCCCTCCAATATTGGAGTGAAGAGGCGCTACAGAGAATTGGGAATGCCTTGGGCACGTATCTGGATCATGACAGATCATATATTGAATCGAGGCAGAGAACTCTTGCCCATGTACTGGTTCATCTGGACACCCGGGAAGGGATTGAAAGGAAGATTACTCTAACCTGGGGAAAATTCAGCAAGATTCAGACTTTAGATTACGAAGGCATCCCGTTCAGGTGTTATCATTTCCATGAAGTTGGGCATCTTGCCAAGGACTGCCCACTGATCAAAGGACTGGACACTTCTCCAAAGATCTCTCCCTCAGTTACGCGGGAGGCCTCACCAATCTTCGTTCGGGCTCCCCCTGATGGCACCCCGGCACAAAAGAAGGCGGCGAAAGACAAGCGCAAGGAGAAGAGACCACTGTCGCCTCCCCTGACTAGGGCAAGGGCCGCGGCAGCAGCTACTCTGACTCCGGGTATGAGTCATCCCCCTGACTCTCTGTCGATTATGCACTCATCTTCTATTCTGCCTGCATCTACATCTGCATCATGCACTATGGTACAATGTCCCCCATCTACATCTCCTCCGCATGATTCTACCAGTCTGCCGGCCATAACCATTGCCCCCTCATCTCCATCCCTATCCACTTCCTCCAGATCATCTCACCCATACTCTCTTCGGCCCCGGCCTCTGGTCTCAAGCTGTGGGGGTCTGGGGATTATTCCCATCAATCTGGGGTCTCAAATTTCCCGTGGGCGTAGATCTGACCTTACTAAAGAAATCTGGAAAGCTGGAGCTGAAGTGGCATCCGGTCGTCAATCCACAATATAAGGGGTCCTTAGAGCAGCTTCCACCCCAAGAGATGGTCCCCCATGAAGTGCCTATCCTTCAATTGTAGGGGTTTGGCCAGTGAACCCAAAAAACTGGCCATCAAGAGATTATTTGATTCATAACTGCCCGACATCATTCTTCTCCAGGAAACCCTGGGGCCTGCAGAATCTATTGAACATTGCCTAAATTCTATTTCTCCCAGATGGAAATTTCTAGCCTCGGATGCCTCGGGCAGATCAGGGGGGCTGGCTATAGGAATAAATCCCCACACTATCAGATTAGACTCTTCCTGGGGGGGGAAGGGCTTTCTGGGGGCAGACATGTTCTCAGCAGACCTGGGCAGGGTTTTCAGAATATTAAATGTGTATGGACCTTGCCAACACAGAGAGCCTTTCTGGAACAACCTGCTGGATCTATCCCTGTTAAACGAGGCACACACCATCGTGGGGGGTGACCTAAATTTCTCGCTTGGATTCCGAGAATCATGGGGTACAATGGCCCAAGTGAACTCGATCACAGATTTCATGAGGAATGCACTAGAACGCGCTGATTTAGTGGACGTTCCCATGCTTCAGCCCATGCCCACATGGCGTAACAGGAGGGTGGGAGAAGCGGCCTTGGCGCGCAGGCTTGATCGATTTCTACTAAAGGGCCCACTGATACAGGAGCTGCATCAATTTAAACAATGGGTAGGAGCTAGAGGCCTATCGGATCACTCCCCCATTCTTCTGGAGATCCTCGGACCCCAAGCCAAACCAAAGGCGCCCTTCAAATTCAACCATACATGGTTACAAGATCAGGACTTCCACAGACTGGTTACGGAGTATTGGAGATCCCATCCTATAAATAGAGAAGCATCAGCATCCAGAGGTTTCTGCAAGAACCTTCAGGAATTAAAGCACATTGTCATTAACTGGGCAAGGGAGAAGAACAAAAGGGATTCTGCAATGCTCATATCCGTGGAAGAGGAGCTGAGCTCCATGCTTGATGAAAGAAACCTGGGATTTCAAACCGCTGAAGATAAGACTCATCTAATTGAGTTGGAAAAACAGAAGGCTTCAATTCTCAAACAAAGGGAGGAATCCATCAGGCTACGAAGCAGGGCGATTTGGCTAAAAGCTGGAGATGAGAACACAAAATTCTTTCACAATTATGCAAAAGGAAGAAAATTATCAAACACCATCTGGAGCCTACCTATCCCTGGGGGAGGGGTAGCAGAGACCTTCAACCAAATCTCCCAGCTGGGCACAGCACACTTCCGAGACATTTTCCGAAACCCTCCTGGGGTAAATCTGGCAGAAATCATTGAAGTCGCCTCTCATTTTCCGAGATTTGTTAATGAGGAAACCTTGGAAGATCTCATGTCACCGGTAACAATGGAAGAATTGGAGAGTACCCTCAAATGGTTCAAAAAAGACAAGAGTCCTGGACCGGATGGCTGGACAATCGAATTTTATCTAGCCTTCTTTGAGTTGATTGGTCAGGACCTTCTTGGTCTTATTGAAGAGTGCAGGATTTCTGGATCTTTATACCATGCCATAAACTCCACTTTCATTGCCCTCATCCCCAAGACGGATTCCCCCGCATCTTTTGATGATTTTCGGCCCATCTCCCTATGTAATGTCCTATACAAAATCATCTCAAAGATCATTGCCAACAGGATCAGGCCCATCCTCTCTACTCATATTGCTCCTCAACAATTTGCTTTCCTTGAGAATAGACAGATCGATGAAGCTATTGGATCGGCTCAGGAGGCTTTACACTCAATCTGTTCCAAACATCTCAAGAGCATCCTCCTCAAGATTGACCTATCGAAGGCATTTGATCGGGTCAACTGGCTCTACATTAAGATGATGCTCATCCATCTGGGATTTCCAAACCCCTTCATTAACTGGATCATGGCCTGCATTTCCACTCCTACTTTGAGCATCCTGATCAATGGATCTGCCTCCCATTTCTTTCACTCCGAAAGAGGATTGAGACAGGGCTGTCCTCTATCCCCGCTTCTGTTCCTTCTGGTAATGGAAGGATTGAGTCGTCTCATCATATCCGCCAACAGGAACGGGACTATCCGAGGGCTGAAGATATCAGATGAATGTTTTCTCACTCATCTTCTCTTTGTGGATGATGTCCTCATTCTATTGGACGGGAGCATGCGGGACTCGTCGACCTTCTCTCATATCTTGGCTCTTTTCTCCCAGGCGACTGGAATGTTGGTTAACAGAGGAAAATCTACCATCACTCTGTCCCGCACATCGATTGATGAATCTCAGAGAGCCCTTCTGGCTTTCCCTTACAATATTCACCCGATCGATAGGGGACTAAAATATCTTGGTTTCTGGCTCAAACCCACATGCCAACGCATTGCAGATTGGACTTGGCTAATCGCTAAATTGGAGAAGCGTCTTACTAGCTGGAGCTATCGGTACATTTCCAGGGCCGGCAGGCTGATTCTTATCAAATCAGTGCTAGAGGCCACCCCGGTTTTCTGGATGGCTCTTGCATGGATCCCCAGATATACCTTAGCACGCATGCAACAAATATGCAATCGATATCTGTGGGCGGGTAGCCAAGATAAGAAAATATTCGCTGGGATTGGTTGGCAGAAGATTGCCATACCAAAAAAGTGGGGAGGATGGGGACTCAAACAACTCCCACTCTTTGCTCAAGCTCTGGCTGCGAAGATGAGTTGGGCTCTGATCACAAGCCAAAATCTGTGGACCAGGCTATCATAGCATAAGTACATCTGGCCCCTTGATATCATGGATTGGATCAGACTCCCTACCTGGAACAGCTCGGGGACCTCTTCTATTTGGAAGGCCATTATATATTCAATGCCCATGATAAGGGATAATTTGGCTTGGCGAATCAGGAATGGTGCACAAGCGCGGATTGGTATTGACCCCTGGGCAGGCAGTGGGGGTAGACATTACCTCCCACAAGATCTTGTTGAGTACCTGCTCACCCGTAATATCAAAGTTATTGCACACATTGTGGATCAAGAGGCCTCTGATATATTTCATCAGGCTTGGTACTCTCCACGACAATTAAATATCCCTCCACAGTGGCACCGGGCTTGGAATTCTTACAGGGAGGCACTGACTGAATCTCATATTCGAATTACTGAAGGTAGTGACGAGCTGATTTGGAGTCCATCGGATGCAGGATTTTACACTCCAAAGGAGGGGTATACCCTCCTCATCAGCCATAGGAAGTCGGTCAACCTGATGGATTGGTGGCAATCAATATGGAAACTATCCACCACTCCGCGCTCCAAGCTGTTCTTCTGGTGTGTTCTCCAGAACAAGGTACCTTCGGTAGAAAACCTCCAGCGTAGAGCCCATCAAGGTCCAACCTGGTGCGTTTTTTGCCGAGCTGAGTCAGAATCCACAGATCACTTATTTCTTCACTGCAGTATTGGGAAGACACTGTGGAACAACATAAAAACTTCCTTATCTTACAACGGGCTATGGCACGGACAAAACATCTTAGAGGCCTGGGCGGATTGGAGCACCAGGCACAAAGGCTCGTTATTATTAAATCTCCCGGCCATAGTGATATGGCATTTATGAAAGGCACAGATCCATATTATATTCCAGAATAAACCTGTATATTGGCACCTGGTCGAAGCTCGCATCATAGCGGCGTACAAGGACCTTCCGGAACTTCCATCTGCTCCCCCCCGTCGCACTCGACCACCCCCCATCATTGATCGAACTCTCCCATGGGCATACTTCGATGGCGCAGCAAACCAACAAGGCTGTGGGGGTGGTATCATCATCCACAAATCAGACCAACACTATTACAAAATCAAAGCAGGTTTGGGCATGGGTTCAAACAATTTTACTGAGCTGATTACCCTCAGACATCTCCTTCATTTTGCATTGGGTCATAATATTGATAGCATCAACATATTTGGGGACTCAAAAATCATAGTTAATTGGTTCAACAACATTTCAATCTGTCACGTGCACACACTCAGCATCATTCTGCATGAGATCCTGGACTTCAAAGCAACATTTAACTTAATCTCATGTTCTCACATCTACAGGGAGCACAACGAAGTTGCCGACAGATTATCCAAGGAGGCCGCGCTGATGGATCGAGGTGTTTGGGAAATTACGGAAGTCAATGGCCAGCAGGAACACAAATACTACCATCGTCCCTATATATATCAGGGATATCAGCTAGCTGCTGTGCCTTAACAGAAAAATTATTTTTGAATATTTATAGCAGCACTTATGTATTTAATCTTATAGCACAATCTGAACTATTTTCAAGCGAGCCAAAGGTGGCTTTTTTGAAATTTTTTGACAATACTAGATGACCCTGCGTGGAACATCATATTTATAGATCCATATTTTGGCATATGACATAGGCCTCACTACAGGCACAATGATCCTAGCATAATCATAGCGATATCAATGTAAAGTTTCAAATTATTAATGAAAGTTTACAGATTTTTCCAGAGGAAAAAAAATAATAATACAAAGCCACAAAAATAACAATAGAGGGATTCTATGGGGCCCAGTAATAACAATATAGGGACAATAGGGGCACAACAATATTAATAAGGGGTACAACTACCATAGTAATGGGGTAATCACTAGTATTATAGGGACCCAACATGCCCCTCTCCTTCAAAAAATGTGTTGTCCTCGCTTGAGTAGTTCTGGATGCTTCTGTATAAACTTCTCATCCTCCCATGTGGAATCTTCAACAGATAAGTTCTTCCACTTGATAAGATACTCTGAAATTGATCGATTTCATAGCTGCCGAGTTCTTGTTTCTGTGACTGCTTCTCATTCCAATATAATTTTTCCTTCCTCATCAAGTTCTGGCAATATTGTTTGAAGTGGGAGCTTATTGCCTATAACCTTCTTTAAACATGAAACATGGAAAACTGGGTGCAATCGAGAAGCTGCAGGAAGCTCTAATTTGTATGCCATAGTACCAATCTTTTGCAACACCTTGTACAGACCATAATACCTTGGTGATAATTTATTATCCTTCTTAGCTTTCTTGAGGCACATTTGCTTATATGCTTGTAACCTTAAGAATACCCAATCACCTACATCAAAACTTCTTTCACTGCGATGTTGATCTGCCTATTGTTTCATTCTGTTATGTGCAAACACGAGGTTATCCTTTAAGAGTTGGAGGACTTGTTGTTGATGTTTGATGTGATGTTCCACTGCTTGAACCTTAGAATTTTCTCTTAAATATGATGTGATGGATGGTGGCTGATACCCATAAAGTGCCATAAATGGGGTCATTTTTGTTGTTGTATGAAGGAAGTGTTATACCACCATTCAGCCAGAGGCAACCATTTGACCCATTGTGTCTGTTTATCAGATACAAAGCAACGAAGATATCCTTCCAAACATTTGTTTACTATCTCAGTTTGCCTATGAGATTGAGGATGATAAGATTATCTATGAGCTAACTAAGTACCAAGACAAGAAAATAATTCTCTCCAAAAATTTCTAGTGAAAATCGGATCTCTGTCACTTACAATAATCTTTGGGTTTCCACTTAGCTTTTGAATTGTTTCCATAAATGCATAGAAACTGTACTCGCTTTAAATGGATGTGATAATGCACAAAAGTGTGCATACTTGGTAAGTCTGTCAACTACCACCATGATGACACTCTTTCCCTCAGACTTGGGTAAAACCTGTGATAAAATCCATTGAAACCTCCTCCCAATGTTGGCTTGGAATGGATGAAGGTTGTAATAGACCCAGTGTCTTAATTATTTCAACTTTATTTCGTTGGCAAACCAAACATTCCGCCACAAACTTTTTGAATATCTGATTTAAGGCCATCCCAAAAAAATTCCTTCTTAACCCTATGGTAAGTTTTTAAAAATCCTGAGTGCCCTCCTAAGGGAGAAGTGCAATTCCATAAGAATCTTTTATTTTAGCTGGGAATTCTTACAGAGGTATAAGCGATCTTTGTACCATAACGAATCATTTTGCAGCTAAATGTATCAGACGTACTGGAATCTTGTTGTAACTTTCGAATAAGTGCCCACACTTCTTCGTCATTCTTCCATTCCTCCCTTGCTTCATTTATCCAATCTGGTTGGATAATAGAAATGGCGCACAACAATGCTTCCACATCCTCATCCTTTCTTGAGAGTGCATCTGCCACCACATTTTGCTTCCCTTTTTTGTAGATGATTTCAAAGTCATAACCCAACATCTTTGTGACCCACTATTATTGCTCTTCAAAGGATAATCTTTGTTCTAAAAAGTATTTAAGGCTATCATGATCCGTTTTTACCTTGAAGTGTCTTCCCATTAGGTAGGGTCGTCATTTCTTAAGTGCATGGAGTATTGCCAACATTTCCTCCACATAAATAGCTTTGCTTAAAAACTTTCCCTTGATTGGACGACTTTCAAAAGCAATGGGTCTTTCATCTTGCATTAGAACAGCACCAATTCCATTTCCTGAAGCATCACATTCCACAATGAAGGTTGTGAAGTCCAGTGTAGCTAAGACCGGTGCTTGGCACATGCCTCTTTAAGATGTTCGAAGGCCTTTTTTGCTTCTAGAGTCCATGAAAATGCATCTTTCTTCAATAATGTTGTTAGAGGTGCTGCTATTCTCCCATAATTCTTAACAAACTTGCGATAATACACTGTCAACCCGAGAAATCCTCGCAGATGCTTTATGGATGTGGGGATTTTCCATTCCTTAATGGCTTTAATTTTGCTAGGGTCTACCTTAACTCCTTCATGAGATACAATATGACCCAGATATTCCACCTCTTGGACTCCAAAGAAACGTTTGGATCTTTTTGCATATAATTGTTTCTCCTCCAATAGTTGTAGCACCTTGTCAACATGTTCAACATGATCCTTCCAAGACTTGTTGTAGATTAGTATATCATCAAAAA
>APFE030917992.1:0-42519 GCA_000404065.3 Pinus taeda
CCCCTCATATGCGCAAGCAATGGAAACACTCACTCAACATTCCTTCAGGGCAGCATCGGGTCAGCCCCCATGAACTCTGAATGAAGACAAATCACCATATACCATATATCTCAATCTAATAATATCTACCATGTGTACCACCTTCAGGAACTGAAGACAGAGATGCACCTTATTTTTAATGTACACTATACTTTGAGATCAAAGGACGTTAGCATTGCCTTTATAGGGACTCGGAGCGCTCCCTCTCTATTTTCTTTCATTATCAAGACCAAAGATGCTTAGCCCTCTTCATCACGGAGATATTCTACCAAAGATATCAATTCTTGCAAGCCATGCCTCACCCTAGGATGACCAAACTGATCACCTCATACTATTGTGTTGATCCATCATATTAGAGCAACAAATGGCAAGCAAAGTTCCAGAGTACACTAGACAATAGAATGGTAAGACCCTGAATTTCACCTCAACCTCCTGCTCAAGCAAGCCAAACGATATTATTGAGACCAACTCAATGGTAATAGCTTGTACACTAGGCCACACGTTCTCAAATTGCTAGAGAGATTAGATCTAGATGATTTTAGAGTAGAGTACCCCCCACCCATCAAACTCCCTCCCAATCCCAAAGAAGCAGTCATAGATCCATTCAGAGTTTCCTTCTTCTAACCTCAAACGTTAGGAGTATCTACCACATGTACCACCTTCAGGAACTGAAGACGAAGATGCACCTTATTTTTAATGTACCCTATACTATGAGATAAAAGGACATTAACATTGCCTTTATAGTGACTAGGGGGGCTCCCTCTCTACTTCCTTTCATTATCAAGACCAAAGATGCTTAGCCCTCTTCATCAAGGAGATCTTCTACCTAGTATGACCAAACCGATCACCTCATACTTTTGTTGAGAAATCTAGGGCAGAATAGTTAAAAGATTTCGTTGCTTGATAATTGCTTGTGATATACTTTTAGTCTTAGTATATAGTCTTTTCTTCGTTATGTTATTATAGTTTTCTTTTCATCAAGACAATTACCAATATGCACAATAGAGACAAGTGACACAGTATGTAGGGTTGTCAAGCAAGGCCAAAGCCTCTCACCTCTTGAGAGGAAAACCCAATCAATATTCTTCTTCTAGATCTTCAACTGATGAGTAACAAGACCATGACAAAGACCCTTGACTCTAGTATCCTCCCAAGAACCTTGTCACTAACCTTGATGCTTTATCTCTTCCCTTCTTAGACTTTCTTCTTGATCTCGAATTTCTCTCCTTGGCTTCCTCTAGAAAAACTCAGTCCCTATCCTTCACACTGCTTCTTCTCGGCTTCCCCTAGACAATCTCGATCTCTAGTCTCTAGCTTGATTACCCAAAACAAGTACCCTAGAAGAACCCTTCCTTCGCTATCTCCAAAGGAACTTCTCCTTCGCTAACCCAAAAGAATCTCTCCTTCGCTGACCCAGAAGAAACTCCCCTTCGATTGCCTAGAAGAAACTCTCCTTCGCTTTCCCAAAAGAAACTCTCCTTTGCTTTCCCAGAAGAAACTCTCTTGTCACTTCTTCGCACTTTTTCTTTGTGGCCACTTCTTCGCACTTCTACTTGACCTCTTCTTCCTTGTTCTGCTTGACCGGATGCTTTTTGAGTTGTTGCCTCTAAGTGAGGCCGAGTGTGGCTATATAAATACCTCAACACATATCCTTTAGGCCGACATGATCACTATTGGTTAGGTCGACTTCTCCTAGCAAGTTCTTCCATTGTTGTAGGCCGACTTGAAGAGGATAAGTAACAAGGTCTTGGAGGATACTTTACATAGACAAGTTTGACCTTTTACAAAGTGTAAATGTCATTACATGACAATGACTCTAATATTTTATGACTAGATCAAATAATTCCTAAAGACTCTCAATGGGAGTCTTGATTCAAAAATAAAAACTTTGGCTCATGAAACCTATGAAGCAAGTAAATACAATATTTTTATTTTTCTTCTTTACATCTCATTACATAAAATCATAATTACATGTCATTATGAAGACCGAACCTAGTTACACTTTTCAACACTCCCTCAGACCTCTTAACTAGGGAGATATTCATAATGGTACTTGGTCATTCTCAATCTGAAGAATTTCTCATAAGAAGAATTTCGGATTGGTAACTCATTTGTATAGCATCATATCAACTAGCATTGTTACATAGCAAGGCCTTGACTAACAGCTCTATCTCTCCACAAGATCTGAGCTCAATGCTGGCGAGACCAATGATTTATAGACACTCTCATCATTGTCTCTCTCAAAACATCCCCTACCCCGGGTACTTAGGGTGTGTTCCATGAGGACCATTCTTATCTTGGACTCCCCAACCCTCAAAGAATTCCACAACTACTCTTCTATTGGATGCCCTATCTCATCCTCAAAGAGTATCGGATGCCAAATAATTACCCAATCCTCCATTCTTTCTTCCCATGTGAAGACCAGAATGATGTGTCTATCTCTCCCTCTTAGATAAGGAGGACATATTCCAATAAAGGAATGTACTCATTCCTACAAAAGGAATGTACCTAAGCTCCCTCTTGGCTTAGGAATTTTCAAGTTTCTTCCAAGTAAGAAACTTCTTTTCAAGCTCCCTCTTAACTACGGACCTACAGCAGCTCCTAATGTGGAGATCATCGAACAACCAGTTGCTTGAAGAGCTCCTTCCTTTGATGTCATGAATTTATTCTTCGTTATGGAGTCTTCATCATTTTAGAGTTCTTCATAGGCCACAGACCATCCATCACTTTTGTTCATGAGTCAATCATGTCCTCATTCCTTTCATCAAAAAGTGATTCATCAGTTTTTCCATCTGGCTTTGCTTCATGTCATGTTGATTTCTTCTCCTCTCCTTCATATTGCTTCTTCTCGGCTTCCCCTAGAGAATCTTGGTCTCTAGTCTCTAACTCGGTTACCCAAAACAAGTACCCTAGAAGAACCTTTGCTTCGCTATCTCTAGAAGAAACTTCTCCTTCGCTGACCCCAGATGAAACTCTCCTTCGCTAACCCAGTAGAATCTATCCTTTGTTGACCCAGAAGAAACTCTCCTTTGATTGCCTAGAGAAACTCTCCTTCGCTTTCCAAGAAGAAACTCACTTGTCACTTCTTCGCATTTCTTCATTATGGCCTCTTCTTCGCACTTCTGCTTGAACGAATGATTTTTCAGTTGCTTGCCTCTAAGTGGGGCCGAGTGTGGCTATACATACACCTCAACACATGTCCTTTAGGCTGACACAATCACTAGTGGTTAGGTCGACTTCTTCTAGCAAGTTCTTCCATTGTTGTAGGTCGACTTGAAGAGGATAAGTGACAAGGTCTTGGAGGATACTTTACATAGACAAGTTTGACATTTTACAAAGTGTAACATGACTTCATTACATGACAATGACTCTAATATTTTATGACTATATGACGAATAATTCCTAAAGACTCACAGTGGGAGTCTTAACTCAAAAATAAAATCTCTTGCTCATGAAACCCATGAAGCAAGTCAATACAATAATTTTCTTTTTCTTTTTTACACCTCATTACATAAAATCATAAATAAATGTCATTATGAAGACCAAACCTAGTTACACTTTTCAACACATATTAGAGCAACAAATGGCAAGCAAAGTTCTGGAGTACACCAACAAACAATAGATTGGTGAGACCCCGAATTTCTCCTCAGCCTCCTGCTCAGGCAAGCCAAACGATATTATTGAGACCAACTCAATGGTAATAGATTGTACACTAGGCCACACGTTCTCAAATTGCTAGAGAGATTAGATCTAGATGATTTTAGAGTAGAGTACCCCCCACCCGTCAAACTCCCTCCCAATCCCAGAGAAGCAGCCATAGATCCCTCCGGAGTTTCCTTCTTCTAACCTCAGATGCTAGGAGTATCCCTTGCATGTACATCCCCCTCATATCATACAGACAAACCCCTCGATGGTTCTAGAGGACTCCAATAGCAAGCCAATGCCCTATTCGCCCCTTTGCCAACGACCATTAGACTCAAGAGATATTAACATTGTCGACCTCATCATTTGATCTCTCTTGAGGGGTCCTTGAGTTGTCCAAACTCACTTAGTATTTAGTATTTTCTAACATCATACATTTGTAGTGGCTTTATAGATTTATACACATGTTCTGATGTTATACCTATGTACGTTTCTTTCTTTATATTATTCTCAGCATTTCTAGGAGTTGCACTCACACTTCCACATTTAATCCATACAAATTGTACCTTTCAATCCCATTGACCTACTTTTGTGGTCATTCGTCGACATTAATATAATTATGTTATCTTATCTTATCATGAATCTCAAGCACAAATCAACTTCAAACACTAGAAGTGGAGCATCACACACTCCAAAATTCTTCAACAACTCCACATCACAACAGCTAAGCTATCCATACAAAAATTCCATGAAGATCTTCAAAGCATAACTCTAATACCATGCTCAATTTCGAATTCATGTTAAACAGGCTTACAACCTAAAACCCTAAAAAGAAATAAACTAGAAAACACATAAATGTATTGGTTTATGCTAGGTCAACAAACACAAGGCTAACTGAGAAGTATGAACAACAACTGACAAAATTTACAGCACTCAAAAACACCTCTCTTTTCTTATCAACTCAAAAAAGAAAACAATACAACAGCACACTCAAAACTGGGATTAATCTATCACTTATGAACCTTCCTTGCTTCTCTATGTGAAGAAGGCTAAGATAAAACACACAACATCCTATCTTTGTGTGTGCCCAGATAAGAAAAGCAAAACCCTAATCTAATTCTAAAACAATAAACTACCAAATTTGAAAACTCAAACTTCCAAAAAAAGAGCCAAGTCTAAACATAGACTTCCAAATCTGACACAACATGTATTCATTGCAAAAAAAGAACCTAATCTAACACTGAAAATACATCACTTCTAATTTTATAAGAGCAACTAACATTAGTACTGCTTTAAGTTTGGCACATGCATAGCCAGTGTTGACAATATGGTCGAGATATCGCCGATATTCGCAAATATCACGATATTTTCGGGGAGACGAGATATCGCCAAGCAAATATCGCGATATTTTGTCTCCCCGAAAATATCGTGATATTTTCGAAATATCAGCGACATCTCTGGAAAATATCGCGCTACGATTGAAAGTATCGCCTGGGCACAACAAAAAATTGTCGCCGCGGCTAGGAAAGGCGGATTTTGTTTTTTTTTCATTCATTTTCATTTCTGATTTGCTAGAGAAGGGAGGGGAGAGCTATGTGCTAGATGCCAAGGAGGATTTGAGTGTTGAATAGCCATTACCGCCACCAACAATGAATTTGTTGATCTAAGATTGAAGAACAGTGAAACAATTTCATTTCTTCCATTAACAGGTATGTTCAAATAAACCCCTATGTTAATGAATTTTTTAATAGTTTTACGATTATTCTTGCTTGCCTATTTGCCTACAAACATTTTACTTTTTTTTTCCATTTGCTATGATTTTCATGCCCATGAGCAAATGCAAGGGTTTTCTCCATATTTGGACAGCAAACTCCATTTTTTTTTAACTTTCAAATGCACCTGGTTATTGTCGTTTATGGTTTTTCATTGAATTCACATTGCAAATAATGTAGAAAAAAAATATTTTGTAAAATGAGGTGGCTATTACTTATTAATTCCTTTTTTGGTGCCCTAGGTTTGAGTTAACTCACTACAAAATTCAAATATGCCAAAAGCCTTGGACCCATTTTGGGAGTATGGGGACCCTGATGATGGGACAAATCGGGCATATCTTACATGCAAATTGTGTGGGACCAGGATGACAGGAGGGGTTACACGATTGAAATACCATCTGGCTAGACTCACTAGACATGATGTTGGGATTTGTACAGTTTCTAGTCTGGAGCTTATACAAAAAGCTCTTGAGGCAATTGATGAAAAAGACAGAAAGAAGAGACAGAAAGAAACAAGGCTGAACATGCAGGTAGATCTTTCGGGATATCTTCTCCTGATTTTGATGTTGAGGGTAGTGGGAGGGGCTCCACAGCATCACCTACTACTGCTAGTGCGAGGTCATCATTTTTTGTTCCACGAACAAGACATCGATCACAACCTAGCATCTAATCACTTGTTAAAAAAAGGAGAAGCAAGAAGCAAATAAAGTCATGGGGAGGTGTTTGTTTCAGGAGCGACTTACCTCTCAGCATCACCAAAACCAATCCATTTTGGCGGCCAATGTGTGATGATATTGTTGTTGTGGGCCCAGGGTACAAAAGTGCTACATATGAGGAGTTGCAGGGGCCAATTCTTCAAGCAAAAAAGCAAGACATCAACTCTAGATTGGCGGAGTTGAAGAAAACATGGGAAGTTACTGGATGCACAGTGATGTCTGATGGTTGGACAGATAGGAAGGGTAGGACCCTTCTAAATTTCTTGGTACATTATCCTAAAGGTACCATGTTTATTGAATCAGTGGATGCATCAAAACAAATCAAAGATGCAACAACGATATGTGAGTTGTTAGATGGGTTCATTCGGGATATTGATGTGCAGAATGTGGTGCAAGTCATAACAGACAATGCAACTAATTATGTGTCTGCCAGCAAGATGCTTATGGAGAGGCATCGCACATTGTTCTGGACTCCGTGTGCAGCACATTGTCTCGATTTGTTGCTTGAGGATATGGGGAAACTCTCCTTCATCAAGGAGGCGGTTGATATGGCTAGGAGCGTCCCCAAGTTTATTTATAACCATGCTTTTGTTCTTAGCCTCATGAGGAAGTTCACTAGAAACAAGGAGTTGCAGCGTCCTGCGATCACACGTTTTGCCACAAACTTTATTACTCTTCAGTCTTTGCTTCGATGTCAGTTCGAGTTGAAGCAAATGTTTGTGTCTGATCACTGGCATAATTGTAAATACAGCAGGAGACATGACGGGAAAGTCGTTGCAAAAATGGTGTACTTTGAGACGTTTTGGCATGGAGTAGAAGAAGCATGCTCAATTAGTGAACCTATAGTAAAGGTTCTCAGATTGGTAGATGAGGAGAAGCCTGCAATGGCTTACTTGTATAAGGCCATGGATAGGGCCAAGGAGGCCATTCGTTCTTATTATGTAGACAAGGGTCCTACTGGCCTTGATAGGAATATGATGTTATGGGATGCGATTGATAGTCGGTGGACAGGGATGCTTCATCGATCCATTCATGCAACAACATTCTTCCTCAACCCCGCATTTTCATACAAATGTGGCTTTGAATTTGATGGTGAGGTGATGGAAGGGCTCCATTCCTGTATTCATAGGATGGTAACTGATCCTGAGCTTCGTAGCAAAATCAATCACGAGATACAATTTTATCGGGATTGTGTTGGCCTATTTGGCTTTGATGATGCTATTAGGGAAAGGACCCTCTTCATGCCACATAAGTGACAAGACATCACTCATTAGAAATTAGAATTTCCTTTCTTATAATTCAATTTTTTTTAAATTCATTTATGTAACTTTTATTTGAAAGTTTAATTATGTTTTAAGTTTTTGAATTTTTTATTTATTTATTTTGTTGTAGATATTTGGTGGCGAAGCTATGGCGCAAGGGCACCAAATTTGCAGAAATTGGCCATAAGAATCTTGAGTCAAACATGTAGCTCTTCACGGTGTGAGCGCAATTGGAGTGTATTTGAGAAAATACACGCAAAAAAGCGCAACAGGTATAACTTTGAGCTCCAGCCTTCAGTTGAGAAATTACACTTATTGTAATTTTTAATTTTTAATTTATGACCTTCAAGTGTCAAGAGTCAAGAGTCAACACATTAGTTTTTTTGACACTCTTACAGATTGGAGTTCGCACACCTCAATGATTTAGTGTATGTGCATTACAACATTCGACTTCAAGTGAGGCAAATAGAAGCACCAATGGATCCAGATGCCATTTCCTTAGACAATATTGATGTATTGTCTCAGTGGAGGGTGGAGTCTGAGAAGCCCATCTTGAGGAATCACCTTCATGGTTAGAGCAAGATGATCCATTAGAACAGGGGCATCAAGAGGAGGACTCGGAGGAGGAGCAACACTCAGAGGAGGAGCAGGAGGAGGAGAAGGAGGAGGACACTGTGGGAGCATCAGCATCAACACCATCTACTATAGATATAGGAGAGCACAGCTCCATACCTAGCACTCATTATTTGACATTAGGTGCAGAGGCACGGCCAAGGCCTTCTACTACTAGGGGCAGTCCTGGCAAATAGCCCATCATGTTTTCCTGTAAAAGGGGGAGAGGGCAGTGATTTCAGATAGATTCCTGCTAGTTTTATTTGTTTTGCTACATATAACTCATGATGATGAGATACTTTTACATATGTGATGTTATTTTGTATTGGTTCTCCACATTTGAGTCCTTGAATGGACAATTATCAAGGATCAACAAGATTTGGTATCGCCTTTAATGTATCATTTCTATTTGACATCATATATATTAGTGTTTTCTTCATATTTATGTGCCAATGTGTTTATTTCATGTTGTTATTGCTTTATATGTTTAAAAATCTGAAGAAAAAAAAAAGAACATATTATGCATTTTTTATGCTTGCCAATATTTGCCGATATTTTCGCCCATATTGCCGATAAGATGTTTTCTGGACCCTCGCCGATATTTTGCCAATACCGATATTTTCAACACTGTGCATAACTATAGCATGCACTCCACCCCCTCTACCTCACAATCCATTAAATAAGTTCTACTAAGTAATGCTACTATGATCCATACTCAAAGAGCCTCTCATGCTATGCACAAAACCTGAAGTGGGATTCACAATAGCCCACAATCTCTATTGAAGTATGCCATCTCTGCACGAGGAAGAACAACACAGCAAGCAAAATATAACATAATCCCTGGAAAATCCCAAGGTCAAGAAGGTCAATCACTTAGAACACCCAAGGTCAGTGGGAGAATATATGAATAGAAGAGTCACTTCTCAACTGAACCTAGAAAGTACTACTTTGAGTGGAGAGAGTTAAGTTCTGGGAGCTCATAGCACTAACCTGTCTACCAATCTGGTGGTGTTTGTCCTAATGATCTAAAACAGGATCTCTTCAAAAGTCTTGAGGAAGTCAGTCAACCCAGTAGAATATAAATAGTATTTGAAGTAGGCAACAAACCCATGTTGAAATTGCGTCGATTCCAGAGCAAGAGTACCAAAGGTTTCATAAAGGTAAAGTTGATATTGCACGCAGATGATGATTTGCACATGGAAACACGAAAAAAAATTATGAGGGAAGTTTAGCGCAAGAGCATTTAGATGTATGTCCATTTCAAGCAACACAAACAATGATCGATTGGCTGAATGCACAAAGTAAAAGATGGGTATGGAAGCACAAGGTGAATGTTGGCACGCAAAAGAAACATAAGGCCCAAAGAAACATGCTCATAGGAAAATGAAGAGTTGTATGCCTAACCGAAAATAGGAAGTCATATGAGGGATGCCAAAAGGTTGAGGTCAAGCCAAGAAAATGGGAAGATGAATCACTGTGGTCGAGCAATTGAGTTCAATGGAGACACCAAGGCTCACAAGAATGTAGGATAAAGAAAAGCAGCAGAAAAGTGAAGGAATTGGTTCCCATAGAAGCCCTGAGTTGCTAAGTATTGGATTCAAGACAAAGAAATGAGGCTTTGAGAAGGAAGCCAGGAGATGCTTCCAACCAAAGCAAGAAGTTATCAAAAAAAGGAGAGTGGCAATGGAGTGATTGGATGCCTAAATAAGAAGAGTACATAGGAGCAATAATATTTATGGAAACTGAGGATTTCAAAGGCAAGGAGAAGAATCCAAGAGTGTAGACTATGTGCAAAGGCGAAGCACATGAGGGGGAGAAAAGGAAGTGAACCTAGAGGAGAAAGCCAAGAGGGCTTGTAAACAGAAGACATTCTAGAACCCGTGTATATGTAATCTATTATAATTCTTAACAACAAGTATACCATTAGTTTTCATTGTTATGGTGGGGTTTTCATATTCTTTTTTTATTATAATCATTTTTTCCATATTCCTTTTTATTATTATGGTTGGCTCTTTTATTCACTTCTACATTACAGACTTCAATTTTTCTTTTCATTATATTTTATTCATGTTATGTTACGCTACAGTCTCATCCACACTGGGTTGTATAAAGCACCAGGAGAGATCAAAAAGATAGGGAGGTAGAAATGATCAGGGTTAAGATCAATCTATGCTGATTTATTTTGTTATTACATTAATTTTCAATATTATAATGGGGTTTTCTCATATCCTTTTTAATTATTATGGTCATTCTTTTCATATTTTTTTAATAATTACAATTAGCTATTTTTTTTCTTTTACCCTGGAGTTTTATTTGTTCTTTCAATTTTTTTTTGGAATTGTTACATTACACATTTCATCCACACTCGATTGTATATGCACCTCATTACTCTCACTGCAATATTTCCCACAAAAATACTGGCATGCTCCAAAAATGACTAATGTTGGTGCAAAATTGAGCAACATTATAGTATATACAATGAGATCATCCTGTTGGATATTATAAAAAGGTCTGCCACTGAATAAGCTGGAAGACAGTTCACCTTGTGCCAACTGTTACAAATTGTGCCCTCAAATCACAAATAACATAAGTAGTAATACAAACACTGAAAACTAAACAAATAAAATTCCATACAGAATAGATGCATTATTTACCTGTAAATTTTTAGGCATTGCTGTTCGTGACCTGCTTCAACCATCCGTCGCACCAAATCATGTAACTGTGGGATTATTCTAGGAGGGATAAATGTAGGAACTGTGTATGTAGATCCTTCAGTGCCTTTTGCAATTTGTTCATGATGGCTCATAGGACTTATTTTCCTACCATTTGGATCACCTTGATTAGACGGGGATCCTGATGAAGGCCTCAAGGAATTTGGAAGGCACTCAAACAAGCGCTCAGGCTCCACAACTTTGCTGTGAGAAGATATTCATCATATATGACCTTCATTCAGATTAGCATATCATAATTGGAAAAATCAAAACCAAATACATACCCAAAGCTCAAATTTAAAATGTACACCTTGAAGCTATACCATTTTTAACAAGAAAGAATTACATTGTTTTCAACAAAAGAGTTAAGCTGGAAAAAAAAGATTGATTATTTTCCTTATTTCTCTCAGAGCATAGGAAGGATTTAGATTTGCTGTTGTCAACAAAGACACAAAAGACCATATTCATGAAATGTCTGACACCTATTTCTTAGTTCCACAGCCATTTTTCATCATACTCTTCAGGTCGTAACAAGGATTTCGTCTTACTGTTGATACAAATCAATAAATTGAAAAGAGAGTTTACAGTTTAAAATGAGAGTGTTTATCTATATTGTCCCCATATCACATTACTTGAATATTCGATGGTCAAGAATAAACCAAACTCTACTTCAACTTGGAAAGTAAAATCAGCAACTTCCAATAAAGGACAAAGGAAAACAGGAACAATTGCTTCACCTGAAAAATGTGAAAGAACAGATGGAAGTAAAAAGTCAGAGGGAAACAAAATCCTGAAGGACATTACAAGAATTGTGGAAAAACAAATTCACAACTAGTGAAGGATTAAAGTGAATACAATGAAACAGAATAACTAGAAAACAGCATCTAACTTAAATAAATACAAGAGGAGAAGCAAAAAGACTAATGTTTAGACAAAGAATGGCAGTTGACCTTCTTAGTAGATAATAGGAGCAGGTATATTTTGGTATGTGACATAACAACAAAGATTTGTTCATTGGGGCAACAAGTCAACTCTACTAACTTATAGCAACTACGTAAAATGTCAAAGAATTAAAATGATGCGATGACCATTGCAAATAATGAGTGTGAATTTAAACAACCCAAGTCGAATGAGCCATCCCTTTGGAAGTTTCATATGATCCCAACTATTCTAAGAATAGATCTCTCTTTGTGTGAGTCTTATAGACAATGACATATATCTTTATTTATAAGGTCAAGTTCACTATGAAGACTCTGTAAGTGCCAATATTTAGGAAAAATGCTTGACACTGGGGATAAAACTGTTCACCTAACTACTAGATTTTAACAAGGACTTCCAACTAAAGAGTTAATAATGCGGACGTCCTAATGATAACGTCTCACTTAAGTAATACCCCATAAAGTAATCATACATCAAATACAAATAATCTCATTGATCACATGATAAGTCATTACCAAACAAAACAGGCTCAACAAAATACACTTGGAACTAATAAAAAACAATAGAAATCTGGAAGAAATACAGACCTGTAAGTGGATAGAAGTTGCTTAAACTCTTCTTCAAGTTTTAACATTGCCTTAGCAAGCAAATTGTTTGCATTGGTGAGAACTCCATCACTACTCTTGAAGCTTTTGTTAGAGCTAAAAAATTCAACATTGTTACGCAATTGATCAACTGCAGCTAAATAACTTTCAAGGTCCTCACGAGGTCCTTTTATAATCTTAGCTTCTACCTGTAAAAATAGAATGGGCAATTATCAGAACTTTGGGCAATGCTCCTTGCAGATACAAAGAGGCCACCATCATTGTCTAAAGAACATGAGAGATCAAAAGTACGTAAGCCAAGAAAATAATCACAGCAACCAATATAAAACCATTGGTAACCTAGTCAAGGAACCAAAGCAAGACCAAAAAACTGGGAACAATGTTCAAACAAGCCATCTGTGACAGAAGGGCCTACTTCATTATACAAAATTGTGCCCAAGAATCCATAACAAGAGACCCATATATATTCAAAAAATTAACTTCAAAATATTGTAAATGCTTATGGTACACCTGACAGAATTGTTAAGATGAGGCTGGAGCACTATTTCAGAGTCACCCTTATAAATCTTGGGCACTTACAAACTAGATATCATACCAAAAAGATGAGATGACAAAGGATAGGAAAACACAAGTGCAGTAAAATTGTTTGGCAAGAGAAATTCAAGAAGACTATCAGATAATTGTAGTTTAAAATTAATGTAATAAAAAAAATATCTAAAATTGTTGCATACAATCATATCTGTGAGGGCAGCGTGCTTCAGAGATTCCAAATACATAGAAAATATTGCAATTAACCCAAAAGCAAACCTAAATTAATTTGTGACTTCAATAATGACTGGCACTCCTTTAATAATGATTACACTTATTTAATAGTCAAACACATCATACAAAACCCTGATGCAGCGGAGTAATAATTTCATCCAAGCAAACCAAATGCAAGCCTAACACTTTTCCAACTCCTGTAATAAAAGATAAACTAACAAAATTAGCCTTACTAGGCTAGTAGCTATACATATTTTTCACACCTTGACAAAAAACTCACAAAACAATCGTTCAATATGTGAAAAAGACCACAAACTAATGACATGGTTAGGGTTTAAAAACATGACAGGAGTATGAGAAAAAAAAAGTGTCAATTCATCCACAAAAACTTTTGCAAATATGCATTATCACGCTTGTGACTCTTCAATCCAAGTATTTAAAAAAGAAATCAGGCATTAAACAATGACTTGTGCCCAACTTACCCTCCCATACAAACTTGTTGAAAAACAAGCACCAAAAACAGTTGAAACCAACCCACTCCCCAAGATCCAAGAGGAGACAGAAATAAATTCTTTACAATCTTAGCCAATTCACATTTGTTAGTACCAACACTCTTACTAAAGCAAGTGTTAGGAGACCTCCTAAGAACCTACAATTAAATAAAACAAGTCCAAACCTCAATGACATCATTGCAAATTGTATTATCCAAGTGATGGGAAACTATATGATCCTTTATCTGATAGATAGGGGGCTCCATGGTTCAAAATGATGCAATGAAAACATGAATAAGGTGTTCGTTGCACTACAAACTACAGAACATCTGACATTTGATCCTAAATGTAGACAAACCAGAACCAACTATATCATAATAAAGGTTGCTTCACAGTTATCTTATCCTTGTTAAGAAAATGTTCCTTGGGCCTTCCATATATCGCTATAACAAATCCTATAATTGATTTGGCTATATTAACCTGATTTCATTCTATGAAATTCCAAGTCTTAGTCTCCACATTTAGAGTCTAGACAATATGGTCTAAGTTACCGGATCCGGCCCTCTGGGGTACAGGATCCACGGATCCACGGATCTGATCCGGATTCGGATCCGGATCCGCCTAAATACGTCCAAGAACCGGCACGTGGCGTATTAATGTTTGCTAGAAACGGCTGTTCAAATCTGGAAACGGATCCCGTGTCATTTTTCCGGATTTCTAAGTTTTTTGCCATGCTATTTTCGATCTTCGAACAAAACTTTAATTTAAAAACCTCCGATATAATTTAGACACCCCCAATGTCCCGATATATTAAACACTCTGATAATTATTTAACCTTGGCAATGGCGGAGGAGCTTTCCAAATTTAATATCGGAGTGTTTAATACAATTTTAATATTTTATTTTTGGAAATGGCGGAGGAGCTTTCCCAATTTTATAACCTGCTGTCTGAAATCGAGAATTTTATAACCTCTGAGGAGATCGAAAATTTCCCAAAACCCTGTATCATTTGTCGGCAGATCGCACTTCCTAAATATATTCAAAATCTTATTATTGAGCTGGAGGCTAATTCTAAACTTGTTTATTAAAATTGCAATTTCGTTTATGTTTTTTAACTAAAAAACAAAAATAAATGAATAATTATATAAAATATTTAATAATATTAATTCATAAAAAATTTGAAATGAAAATTTTAAATATGTAGACTCATATTAAATCAGTATTTAAAATAAATAAATCTATATTTGAAATACACTGAAATGCTATAAAATTTTCAAATTACAAATTAACATGAGTCTAATTTTGATTCGGTGCCATTACAATTTCAAATTTAATGTCGGAAAAATACTTGACAGTCATCCCGAATTATCGTTCCTGCAAAAGCAAAAAAGAAAAAGAAAAATCCTTTTTGGTACAGAATTTTTTTAATGCAGAACTATCGTTTCTTACGAATTCCACGAAGTATGTGACAATTCCGATAATTAAACACTCTGATAATTATTTAAAAACCTCATACCTTTTGGGTATCGAAGCATCATTTAAAAAAACTTACGATATACAATAGTTTCGATATCCGATACTTCGACGATTTAATATTTCCGATATCTGATAATTTGACGATTTAATAAACTATGCATTAATGAACAAAATGTAATTAAAACAGACCTATATCTAACTTAGACCTATATTTTGATTTATATATTGGGATTTTAACATATATATATATATATATATATATATATATATATATATATATATATATATATATATATATTTTTCTAATTTTTATTAATTAATTTAAAATTTAAAACGATATATAAAATTTATACAAATTTTCAAATATATATATATATATTATAATTTTATAATTTAGTTTCGTCTTAATAGACTTAAAATATAGGTATGTATTTTTTAAATTATATTGCTTTTTATTTATAATTTAGTTTTGACTTATAGATTGGAATTTGAACATAAATTTTTTATTTTAATATATATTTTTTTCTAATTTTTATTAATTAATTTAAAATTTAAAATGATATATAAAATTTATACAAATTTAAATATACATATAGATATATAGATATAATTTTAAATTTAGTTTTGTCTTAATAATCTTAAAATATAGATATACTAGTGCATAATATAATTTTTTTAAATGATTAAGACAAAAAAAGGTTATAGAGAAGTAATTGAGGTATGCATTTTAACATTTTGATATGTCAAGTCAAAAATATATTAAGAAGTATATATTTTGTGTCTATTATTAATTTTATTATATTTTTTAATATTATTATATTTTTTGTACTTGCCGTATCCGGATCCTGGATTTTCAAAAAACTAGCAAATCCGGATCCAGATCCGTATCCAAATCCTGGTAACTTAGAATATGGTCTCTCCTATGACATGTAATCGAAGTCATAATGTTACTCAATGGGAAATTGAATAAGAGTATCTCATCCTTGTCCTAATTCTAAAATTATCCCCAATGAAACTTGAAATAGACCTAACAAAAGGAATAAAATAAAAACTATGCTTCCCCATATCCACCTCCAACCATGGTATCTAGCTTATGCATCAGCCTCTGTTGTGACTGCATTTTGTCAATATTTGCGCTGTGAACCAACCTAATCTTGGGCCTTTTGCCTCTCTTTTGACATCAAGTATATTCATTTTTGACAAATCCCTCATGATGTCTAAGGATTGAACTATAAAAAGAGCATACAAGGTATTAAGTTATCCTTTACTTCTAATTCCTACTTTGATGAGTTAAATGTTGTTAAAGTTGATTTGCTAACCAGTAGTTACAGGAATTACAGGTTCCAGTAATTAACCATCAATTTGCCTATCAACGATTTGTCAAAACCAAATCTACAATCTGGGAGTTCTTCTTAATCTTCATGGTATGCTGTGGTTCCCATCAATTTGCCTATCAACGATTTGTCAAAACCAAATCTACCACCCGGGAGTTATTCTTAATATTCATGGAATGCTGTGGTTCCTATCAAATCTTCCTAAAGATTATTGATAGCCTCCAGTCAACATGTCGTCACTAGTAGCAGCTGTGAAGATTGCACAAACTAGATATTCGTGGGTTCATGATTTTATTCCCTAGTATCATGGAATAATGGCGGAATGGTGCTAGACCAGTTTCATTATAGATGAAAATGTAAAAGACTAAGCAAAGAATCCAGGAATACCTTATCCTCTGTTTTGAACATAAACAAAAATGTAATAGATCATAGAAATTGCAGAAATAGGCATTACTCTGAACAACATTCCATGTTTTAAATTGTAAATTTTACAATTAGAGATCTACGATTTTATGAGATATATAGAAAGAGACTAAGAGACAAAGGAATTACACTGTAACTTGTAACCTATCTTCCAGACTGCAAATGCAAAGGATTTTATGTTTCTCATTATGTATTGATAATTTTCTAATACAGTAATCATTCTTACAACGTATACCAGGATAGAAGGGCCTCCAACCTCTGGTTTGTGTTGCATTATTTCAATTTCTATTCATTTCCTATAAATTGCAATACTTTGTTTTAGTCTAGTGTAGATTTAATTTTTTTCTTATCAGCTCGATTATAATTACAACTTACAGGAAATAATCCTTTCTAATTGTTATTGACTTAGTTAATGAGAGTATTGTTACAAGAACAATTCAATACATGGAATTGGATAAAACGTTGTAACCTGTGTTCCTACCATCACAAATCTAGTAGATCATGATTTGAAGATTGGATTTAATCATGTACTAGGTTGATTGTATACTAAATCTTTTAGAGTATTCTTGTATTTATTTATTTCTTCCTATGGTATTTAGAATGCTTGTTGATTACTTTTATTTCAGTGTGTTGATTTGCATATAAAAGTTTCTTTATTGGATTATAAACCTACTGATTTTAAAAAAATACCTGTTACAAGCAATACTTTCAAGTAAATGTTTGTGACCCAAGTTACAAAATCATAAATCAGAATGTTTGATGTAAATCAACTCTGTATATACTTCATTTTTGATTCAGCTTACATTAAAATTGCATATAACTAGAATGGCTTAAAGAGGGTTTTGAGTGATTAATGAACCATTTTTGCACAAACAGTGCCCGCACTTCACAATATTAGATACTCTGGTTAATAATTTAAAGTTATTCAGAATTTATGCAAATAAATTACGTGACAATCTCTACCAATGATGCAATTATCCTTTCAGCAAATATATTACTGAAGGTCTAGAAAGAAACTTATTGGCAACATCATGGAATAATCCAGCAAACTTAAAAACAAAAATAAAAATATTCATTTTTTCCAATTTTTTGAACATTTTAAAGCAACCCCTTCCGTCTAGCCCTTTTATGGGCAAATGTAACAATAAATATCCCTTTTGTTCTCAATCCCCTGCTTTCTCTCTTCAAACTAAACAAAAAAAATTCAAGGAAATCCAAAAATTTGAAGGCATGTAACAGCATACAAAGACCTCTAGCCCTAAAATTGCTTTTATAGAAACCAGCTAGTCTAATTTTCCAAGGGACAATTTCAAGTCAAACACATGCAAGAAAACCCTGGGATTTAGTGTCAGAAATATGAAAGAAAACCTTGGAATTCAGAGTCAGAAATATGCAAGAAAACCATGGACGTATAAAGCTTTTTATAGCCGAAAATTAAATCCAAACTAACAAACCCTAAATTTAGCTAAAACAAAAATAAAATTTGAATTTATAAAATTATGATTGACTAGAATGGATAAAACTAGTGCCTACTATTTCTTTTTTTGGGAGCGCATTGGGGTCAACTAAGGAGTCCCTTGAGAGGGTGTTAATAGAAATAGGGTGATATCTAGGGTTGTCCACTACAACCCTAGACGATCCACCTAGTGCCTTACAAACTTCAAGATAGTTCAAGGGAAGATTCTCAACCAGTAACCTGATAATTCAAGGGAAGATTCTATGCCAATAATCTTCCAAGGGTTTTAAAGAATGAACATGCTCAAGAAAAATATGAGAAGAGGGCACCACCACCATTAGAGAAGTACAACTACACTCGTATTTATTCATAAACAACATCCCACAAAATTAAATGAGACCACTTTACTCAAGCAATTGTTTCATCCATAAAACCGTTGTGAAAGCATCCACTAGACATCATCCTCAAAAAGCCGCTCTAGTTATCCATCCATAACATATATATAGAAAAAGAAGGCAAACAAGTAATTGTTCTCCACAAGCTGTAGCAATGATTTCAAATGATAAATGCTTCTCTGATTTACATGAAAGATCTAGCACACTTCTCATTAAAAATAATAATATTTTGCTAGCAGTAGCCCTAAGAAAATATATAAATGCATTAATCTATTTACAAGCCCCAGAGATAAGGTTATAATACATAAAATATCCATGATACATGCAAATAGATTAGTCAAAAGACTCCCAATGATGCTTCCAAAGTGAAGTCTCCCAAGAGTAGTCATCCGCCATAAATGCATGCTAAAGTCACATGTGTGGCACGTGTGGTCTCCCAAGAGTGGATGATTCACTGACAAATCATGTGAAGGGGATCCAAAATGAAACATTCCCACCAAAGTGTGCAACGTTTCATCCAAAAGGTGCAACATCCTCTCTACAAAGGTGTTATGTCCTCAAGAAGCCCAAAATCTGCAAAACGAAGTGGAGTGACCTCCAAAAGAAATGGAAAGGCACCCATCATGTGAGGCACATGTAGTCTCCCAAAAGTTGACGGTTCAAACAAAAGTCATGTGTAGGGGCTCAAAAATGAAACATTCCCACCAAAGGGTGCAATGTCCCATCCAAAAGGTGCCACATCCTGTCTACAAGGTTGCTATGTCCTCAAGAAGCCCAGCATCCTCAAAAATAAGTGGAAAGATCTCCAAAAGAAATGGAAAGGCACCCATCAAGCACATGTGTGACCTCCTCAACATCCTCCAAAGGGCCAAGATTGAATCCATGTTACGAATAAAATATATATAAATAATATAAATATAAATAATGAGGATAATTGTAATAATGCTTAGTTAATTAGTAATTAGTACTGAAGAGGCATGTCTAAATGGGACATGACCTTCCATGAAGAGGGCACTGCCTAGTATATAAGCAGGCCCCTCACTCTCATTTGTATCATCATTCTTATTCATACTTTCTAATATATATTCTTGTATCTCAATGGAGATCTTTATATTGCAAGTTTTCTGGAGTAGTTAACAGGAAGTCCGAACTTTGGTCGCTTCATTTGGTATCAAAGGAGTTTGATCCTCTGGGCGCTCCACCACTACACAAAGTTGCGCTCTTCAACTTTATTGTTGTTGTAGTTCAAGCGTTTTGCTACAATTTGGAGTATCTCCGTCTCGCCATCAGGCTTTTGGCCATATAAATAGATTGATAATAAAAAAAAATATCCAAAAAAATAAATAAATAAATAGGAGGAGAAGAAATGCATAGAAAAAAAGGAGATTAAAAAAAAAATCATAATTACCAAATAAAAAAATAAAAAAACAAAAACAAAATAAAAATTATTAAGATATATATATATATATAACAAAAAAACAATAAAAGGGTCGACAACCCCGCCACACAGTCACTAACCCCCGACACACTAGTTGTCGCTCCTCACTGATTCTGACACACAACCGCCGTCAGTTTGTTGTACTGCACACACTGCATCATTAGCAGCAATGCCAGATCGACGTCGTACGTATCTGCAGTGCCAGACCACCTCTCCTACCTCTGACTCATGCATCCACCCTTCTGCCGAGCCATCATCGCTTCGCTTTGAGCCTTTTGTTGCCACTGAACACAATCAACCCATCTAAGCTGAAGATTATTTCCGTCACTTTCTACGATTGCCCTCCGCCTCCTCGTCTTGCCTCTAACTCCCTGGTCACTGCCACTATCAACCGTTGCAGTCACCTCCACATCCTTCCGCCTCTCAGAGTCACCATTCCTCATCCAAGCCACACACAGCCATCGCTCCTCGCATTCCATCGAGTCGCATTCAAATTGTTAGACCCTAGCCTCCACCACTGGCAGCACCTGAATAAGTTTTCTCACTGATTTGGTATCGTACTACACTTGTTACATTATTCAGCATTGTTGTGTCGATACCAATGACACACCTTTTCACCAACGACGCACTTGCATCATCGACCACTCAATACCATGCTCGAGCGACTGTACATCAAGTTGTATAAATTGCAACAGTCATCCATTGCTTGTATAGTAGCATCAGGGTTATCAACCGAAGGCAATAAAGAGGTATTTTGGTAGAAGCATGCACGAAAAGAAAATTAAACGACTCCAATCTAAGGTTGCGACCTTTGAAATTATCAAAACCATATTAAATTAGAGAATAAATCTTTTATATTCAAGTTAGACTGATAAGAAGATCAAAAGGGTTTTTGTCCTTAAAGAAAAGGAATATATATAAAGAATATTTCAATAAGATTTTTTTAAGTATAAAAAGGGAGATAAATTAATATATTTTAATCTCCAATTAAAATAATTTTAAGGATTCTATATTAAAGTTTGAAGAAAGGTTAAAGTTTTGAGGGTTATATAAATAAAAATAATAATATTTTATTATAAGGATTAGAAGGGTTTATTTTAAAAAAAATCCTAAGTTCATCCCAAAGAAGCAAAATGGATCCTAACACAGAAATGAAGGCCAGATGATTCCCAGAAACCTTACCCAGCTACACTAAAGCGCTATTTAACATTAAGGGAACTCTCGAAGGAAAAGATGTTACTATTTCTCTTTCTCATATTATAGAACGCCTGAAATCACAAACCAATTAGTGATCCCGAAGTTAAATATAACTGAAAAATTAGACTGTTTTGGCAACAAAAAATATGACATAGCCAGTTTACAGCTAAACATTAGGGAATATATAGTTATATAGCAATTCTTAGTTCACACCCTATGGAGCAATCAGGGTGACATTATTTTGGGTTCACCCTGGATGGAAAACCCTAAGATCCTTCATCTTAAATACGAAAAAAAGGTTTTTAACATTTTCCTACAGGAAGAAGAAAATAACACTCCAAGATGTTACATTAAAGCCAAATTCAGTAACACCATAAGACATTGTTTAGAGAATCTTCGGCGAAAATCACATAAGAATTCTTTTGTCGACGCGTTTCGAACCAACCAGTGTGGTTCATCGTCAGGACCAGAAGACATACAAGATATTTCAAAAATAATTTTTCAAGAAGATAAAAATGTTCTACAAATATACAAAGCGAAATCGACAAGATCACTGCTAACAAAAATGAAGAAGTTTCTCGGCTTAAAGACCATAGTGAAAAAAATTATTGACACAAATTAAGAAGGACAAGAAGTCATTGGAAAATAAGGTGCAACAGTTTATCGAGAATGAAGCATCAAATGTAGAAGTCCAAGTGGAAGAGAAAGTAACAAATACAAATATAGTGAATGTCACAACTCAAGAAGAAGACAAGCAAGTTGAAGAAAATACACACTTAGATGTTGCAGTTCAGACGATGAACATCAAGTGAAGGCTCTGTAACCAACTCAACAACATCCTCACAAGAAGAAAATCAAAAAAATTCCATACACCTAATAAGGGAAAGTCAAACCAAAAAAGTTCCCTATCGACATCCGAATCATGAGAGTAGACAACTCAACCAAGCTACGTATCGGGACCACTCAAAACAGAAACAACAAACTGATGTTCCAAAGAATGTTGATGTCACCTCAATCCAAAACCTATGATGACAACTCGTTACAAAATTCCAATGATCAAAATATTCCACAGAATATTAATCTAGGATGGTCTGGTTCCTTCTCAGTACGACAGTTTTGTTTGTCACTTAGAAGATCAAGCCTTTTGCACCAACAAACTTTGAGGACAAAGCTTTTTTGAGAAGGAAGGCAATGTTATGAATAAAATATATATAAATAATATAAATATAAATAATGAGGATAATTGTAATAATGCTTAGTTAATTAGTAATCAGCACTGAAAAGGCATGTCTAAATGGGACATGACCTTCCATGAAGAGGCACTGCCTAGTATATAAGCATGCCCCTCACTCTCATTTGTATCATCATTATTATTCATATTTTCTAATATATATTCTTGTATCTCAATGGAGATCTTTATATTCCAAGTTTTCTGGAGAAATTAACAGGAAGTACGAACTTTGTTCGCTTCAATCCAAGTCATAGTTATGCAAAGCATATCGTAAAAAGAGGGGCTCAAGTGACCCAATTTAGTCATCAATTTGTGCATTTACACAAGTCAATGCAACATAAAAGGTGAGTCATGTTAAATATAAATGCCACTAGATAGATCACAGGAAGCATTGCCTTCAACTTCACAATAATTCATAAAATTCATACAATTTGACAGGTTTAGGTATGGGAGGGTCATCATTAACCCCTATTACATGTGTCAATACTCAAGAAGAGAAGTATTTACCAACAAACCAATCAAGGAGCATGTATAGTGATAGATAGTATAGTTTTGGGGGTAACTTCATGAGTTGTATTTCCATAGTCATGAGAGGTTATCCAAGACATTCATCTGCATGAGCACCTTTGTTAAGAGAGCACCTATGCATTGAGCTGCCATTTTTCTAAGCACTATGGCTTTCCACCCCTTATTTGCCTTTTTCTTTGTTCATTTTAACTCTCTTGCCTTTTGACTTTTATTTTGTTTCACTTAAGTCCTTTTTACATATCCATTCATTGCATAAGACTTGAGATAATGCTTACTTTCCTTATATGTTTACTTGTCCTTCTTTATTATGCTTTGCATTTTAATTTTTCCATTTTGCTCTTTCACTTTTTCAATTCATTCCAGCTGCATCAACCTTGAGCATTCAAGCTTCTTCTCATGGGATCATGAGGCATGAACCTACATCTATGAGATATAAAAACCAACTTACGAGCGAGACAACAAAAATCAAGAAGCATGTAAAACATTAAGTATGGATCAAGATATGGACACAATATACCTCTTAAAGCTTCCCGGTAGTACAACTTAATCTAAGAGTAACAAGATTTATCTAAGAGATAATGATCATTGATGACCACCAACCTAAAACAAGGCAAAAGGCACAAAATTTAAATCATCATGATCCATTATCCAACTCAACCAATGGTCGCTACTTTCTATTGATGTTTGTAGCTCCAATAGGTACTTTTGTACAAGCCTAAGTGTCTAGGCGTGCAGAAGTTGCCCATAAGATCTCCCTAGGATATTTGCTCTAGGTTGAGCACGTTGCTTTGTAACTTAGGAAAAGCATATATGTATTATGTTGGCTCATTGAGCTAAAGTAAACTTAAGTAAAGTAATTTACTTTAGTGATTTTGTTTTAATCTCAACCATTGACCTCAAGGGAGGCGAAATCTAATCTCGATCACCAATCACTTTGAAGATTACGGTTAGGGATTTAGCTCAACGTAAAATTATAAAAGTAAGGCTAATGAAAGGGAGAAGAGATGCCATACAGCGACACTAGCCTCAAGACGAGAAGTGTTATACTAAATTTCTAAATTGCAAAATTCATGTTTGTATTATCTCAACAAGGGCCAGGTCTGGTTGTGATCATACTAAGGCAAATTTCTTTTTAATTGGTCGAAGGAACTCGGCCGTAAAGTGGTAAGGATACAAAAGAGGGGCTGATTTTTTTTTAAGAATTAAAAAAAAAGAAAGGTGCATGACGATTACGGCCTAGTGGCCGACAATCACCCAATCGTCAGCAATGTTTGGTTGGGGATGGCCGACAAGGTGGAGAGCAGCAGCTAGAGACCATAGTGGTCGACAACGACCCAGTCGCCAAAGCTGCAAATCGTGGACAAGAGCTACAAATCAAGGACAACTAACAACACACAGGTAAGGTTGGTACAGCTACAGAGAAGTTAGAGGGTAATCAAGGCTATGAGGGGTGCAGGTGGGAGGTCGTCCATATTGGCAAGTCAGATCAAGCATAGGCGACGACTTAAAATAATGTTACACAGTTGTCACAATAATCGAGCACTTAGCACTTGAGACGTTAGCAACTAGACACAGCTCAGATGAAGGGCCATCGAAGCATCCAACAATTTGATCTGTGTAGAAGTGGTCGACACAGCCTCTAGTAACAAACGACAGACTAGGTATGAAGTTGCAAGCTGTCACCAGTGGAGTCGTGGCGCAGTCACATGTCGTGTGGAGTCAAGGCTAAGATGCAACCACTAGAAAGAGTGAACATGCACAAGGATCACCATGGTACCTCGAGTGGATGTCAAGGTCAAAGTGTTGATGAAGGCATGATAGTTGTTGCAAAGGACTAGGGTGCCACAAGACCGCTAGCAAAGTGGCAACAACAGCAACAGGTTTGCAACACGTGGACAATTGAGCTCGAGCAACCATCAACCTACACAAGGAATAGCCACGAGAGGGTCACAGCTCAATTCGCAAGGTGGGTGACACACAAAAGGGTTGGAGGTCAGGGGCAGAAAGGCACTAGTCCTGGCAAGATTGTTGAAGCAACTAGTCAAGTTGCAGGCATAGCGCATGACATAGACTGCAACATGCAGGAGCATCTGGCATGTAAGTGCAGCTACATATAGTCGTCAAATGTCAAGGCAAGCGAAAGAGGACAATCCACAGACTACCAAGGAAGACAGTAGAAGACAAAAGTTGGCAACAAGGAGCAATTGCAATAGGTGGTGCAACAAAGGAATGTTGAGGATCATGCCACAGGTAGAATGCCATGTTGGGCATGATTAGCTAACTGTGGGATGCAATGGGCAGCAAGGAATCAGCCACAACAAGTTGTGAGTAGAAGTGTCGACAAGGTTCAACCTGCAAAGTATGGCACGAAGGGCAATATCAGCAATGTAGCCAACAATATTGGCGAAGGTTAGCACTCAGAAAGAGAGAGGGAGACAGTACCAGTCAAGGGATTCGCATCAGAGTTCATAAGTGTCTCAAAGGACTGAGATAGACCCATAGCAATGCTAGAAGGACTTAGCACGGGAGCAATGGAATGAAGCATTACAGTGACAAAGAACAAGGAGTGGGAGGCTCCAAGGATAGAGCAGCGCAATGGGAGTCAACTTTTAGGTACGGAGGAGCAGCGCGCAGATTCCTCCAAGTCTATCAAGAAGGTTTCTTGGTATGAGATGACCTAACAGGATAGTCAAGAGAATGACGCTTCAGGAACAATGCCAAGGGACTTCGAGGAACTTTCTAGACCAGATGTCAAAGAAGTCTTCCAATTCGAAGGGAGCAGCCATGGAAACGAATGCAAGTCCAATATCGGAACCATTTCCAGGTCCCTCACTAAGAGGGTTTGTTGATGTTTGTAGCTCAAGCAGGTATTTCTACACAAGCATGTGTCTAGGCATGCAAAAGTCCCCAACAAGATCTACTCAGGATACTTGCTCTAGGTTGAGCAAGCTACTTTGTAATCTCAACCATTGATATCAAGTGAGGTGAGATCTAATCTTGACGGTCAATCACTTCGAAGATTAGGGTTAGGGATTTAGCCCAATGTAATGTTATAAAAGCAAGTCTAGGAAGAGGGAGAAGGCGCACCATACAGCAACACTAGCCTCAAGAGGAGGAGTGTGATAGTCCAAAGTGTTGGGTCTAAGGAAGTGTAGGAGGGAGCTTGGAGATCTAAATCTACCAAGGAGATCAAGCACTTATCTAGGGAAGATCTATTAGATGAGATCCAAGGCACTTGTATTTTCTCAATTGGGCCATTATCCAAGGAGAAGAGCCCAAGTAAGTTTGGATTATTAATGAAAAACTATGATTATGAGAATCAATTGTGTCATGGAGAAGTAGACTCATCTCATTATATTTCAATGTATCATTTAGGCATTGTATATGGCCATGGAAGGAAAAAGAAAGGTTTCAAGTCGTATTGTCAACAGAGTGATCATGTTTTCTTGATGATCTGGTAGAGGGGAGGCGGTCGGTTGTATGGGGTATGATGATCTAGTGGATTATGACTCAATAAGCCTTGTTTCATATTCTATTGTTTCCAGTTTAAGCCTTGTTCCATATTCTATTTTTGTCAATTTTCCAAAATTCCTAACTTCAAGGACAAGTAAGGGCCAGATTCCCAAGAACATGGAATGGGAGTTTGACCCTCTATGATTCTAGCTTCGAAAGAGGATCGACCACTTTGCATGGGTTTGGATATTGATTTCTTTGCCCGAACTTTGGGATTCCACCAATGCCAAACCCTAGATCTCAGGATCAAAAATGTTCAACCTCGGAGGGTTTGTGGGGTTTCTCCCCAGTTTCAACTGGCTGCATGCAAGCTCCATTGGGTTTAGATCTGACTATCTCATCGCGGTTAGGGTTTCCAACTATTTTCAGAGGTATTGTTGTTGAAGTAGCCAATTTTTAAGGGTTCCCATAATAAGTTTTTTACCAAATTCCTGGGGGATGGTTTCCAGAAAGGGGCAAGGAAAAAGAGAGGATTTTTGTGGGAATCTAGCAATTTTTAAACTCTCTCCTAGGGGCATACGTGTGCACAATCCAGACTTCAGCAGTGGATGGCGACAACCCTACAGTACTGACAATCCCAGAGACAAGAGGAGCCCCTTTTTCACCCAACAAAGGGTCAAAGAAGGGAGGTAAACGAAAGAAAAACAAGGTTCTCAAGAACATCAAGAATCCAACAAAGCTAAACCTTGTCCTAGGCAACAACCTCGTAATGAGGTGGCGGAGCTAGTGAAAAGAAACTTTGGTTGGAAGAGTGAGGGGTCGAAATTCACCCTTCATTCCCTGAAGGAATGTCTTGAAGAGTTGGTAAGGCCAAAGGTTCAAAACCCACCCATCATTTATTTGTTTGTTAAAGGATGGATCCAAATTGACTTTAAGTCTCCTGAGGAAGCTCTTACAATGTCAAAATTGGTGTGGTCCATTGACTCTACCCCTATTTTATTCAAATTTTGGACACCTTTATTTGATGTTAGCCGGGAGCAGATGGATGTGGTGCCCATTTGGGTGGCTTTCAGGCTTTCCCTTGGAGATGTGGAAAGATCGGGTCTTCTAAGATTTGGGTAAAATCTAGGCATTTTTTTGGGGTACCTTCATGGAAACAAAGGATAAATCGATGGCGCCATACTGCTAAATTTGATATTAAGGGGGGCCTACATGAAACCACTGATATTGGAGTTGGTAGGGAACCACTTCAAATTCTAGATTATGAAGGAGTGCCTTTCAAATGCAGGTGGTTCCATAAATATGGACATTTGGTCAGTCATTGCAATCTCCCTATGAATAAGCAGTCGAGTAATGATGCTACTCGCAAGAAGCAATAGGTGAATGTGGATGCTCCTATGGTATTGAATGCTCAAACTCAAGTTGTTTCGAACCCAAGTCATTCGAACAAAACAGCACTCCAATTAGTCCTTGTCTAGAGGAGTCAGAGGATCACCAAGAGGAGGTTGATTATCAGGCACGGCTCGAAGCGTTGGTCTCTGAAGGTCAAGAAGCGAAGGGGATAGACATTCCTCACGATAATTCTTCACCTTTACCTCCTATTTCTTTACTTGTTAATTATTTCTTGGGTCTAGGAAAGGATCAGGGAGATGTATCATTTTCTTTTGTGCAAAGTTTCTTGTCCATGCCCTCGAACTGAGTCGTAGTATCTCTCTAGGGGATGTTCGGAGGACCTTGAGGAGGGGGGTGTTTTGTATAACTTATGCTCAAGGCAAACCTTTCTTCCCATTAAAGGTCTATCTAGGGGCCTAGGGAAAGTAGCATTACCATCCCAAGGGGGGGATGTCCGGAGAAGAAAGTCTCATATTTCTAAAGCAAAGAAGTATAGGGAAGAGATGGCAACAGGCAAACAATTTTCTATTGGTGGGACGTTTAGAGCCTTGAGGATTCTATCAAAAAATTGCTTGAATCCATGTTAAAGTATTGCAATTTTGTGGCCTTAGATGTTTGTGGTCGTTTAGGTGGTTTGAATCTGGGGTGGAACATATGAAGACTAAATTTGAACAGCTCTTGGAGTATTGAATCAAGTCTAGGTATAGAGGTCTTCTAAAAAGAGTTTTGCACTTCCATAACTATTGTAAACCTTTATGGGCCTTATGTTGTCAGAGTGGAGTTCTGAAACAGATCTTTTTAAATATCTTTAATAAATTTTGAACCCTTGATTATTGGTGGAGATTTGAATTTCTACTTGGGAGCTTCTGAGGTATGGGGACTTTGAGCCAAGATTGATCACCTATCAGACTTTTTTACTCAATCTCTTGGTTAGAAATCTGGTGGATGTGGAGCCTCTCATGTTAAAGCCTACTTGGAAAAATTGTGGTATAAGGGAAAATCACATTGCAAAAAGACTGGATCGGTTTTTGCTCTCAGATTATTTATTGCCCGATTCAATCCAATAAAACAATGGGTGAGTTCAAGAGGGGAATCCAATGACTCACATATTCTTTTAGAAATCAAAGGTCCAGATCCTAAGCATGCAAGCCCCTTTAAATTAAACTCTTCTTGGTTGTGAGGACTTCTACTTGCTTGTGAAAGAAAATTGGAAGGCCTTTTCTCCATTGACAGGAGAATCAGCAGCCTGCCAATTTCAAAAAAATTGAAAACTAATCAAGAAGCTAGCTGTGGACTGGTCTTATAAGAAACATTAGAGGGAAGAAGAAGAACTTGCTATGGTTGAAAAGGATCTCTTATCTCTTTCAGACTTAAGAGAAGAAGGCTTCTTAGATGCAGAATCCAGAGAAGAGTTATTTTGGTTGGAAGCAAGGAGGAAATTCATATTGGAATTCAAAAATAGCAGCCTAGCGTCCCAAAAGTATAGTTATCTGGTTACAGTGTGGGGACAAGAATACAAAAAAATTTCAAGCCTATGCAAAAGGTCGCAAGATATGTAAACTATCTGGAATATGTCTGATCTGGAAGGGAGAGAAATATACAACTCCAAAGGTTTAGCTGCTCTGGGGGCAAATCAAATTCAGAATCTCTTCAAAGCAGATGAAGGGGCTTCTATTCCAGAGGTCATTAGGGTAGCCCATTTTTTCCACAATTCGTTGAACAAGATGAAAACAGAACCTTAATGGAGGAAGTCTTTGATGAAGAATTGAAGGTAGTCCTCTCCAGGTTTCAAAAAGACAAAAGTCCTAGACCAAATGGATGGGGGTTGCAATTTTTCTCAGGGCTCTATGAAGTGGTTGGGAGTGATCTTCTAAAGGTGGTGAATGAATCTAGAACTAATGGTAGAATGTTGCCAACTTTTAATTCAACTTCCATAGCACTTATTCGAAAGGCAGATAAAGCTCAAACATTTGAAGATTTTCCCCCAATCTCCCTGTGTAACAAGGCGATTGTCAAAGTAATAGCGGGGAGGATCAACCTAATCTTATCAAAAACAATATCAAAAGAGTAGTTTGATTTTCTGGAAGGCAGACATATACATGAAGCAATTGGAGTTGCGCAAGACAGTCTGTCTGCACAACATCAAAATTCATATAACAAAAGGGACCGTATAAAAAATTGATCTCTCCAAAGCTTATGATCGTGTCAGCTAGTTATATATCAGACTCTTGTTAACCCATGTGGGCTTTGGTCCAGATCTCATCAATTGGATCATGGGTTGTCTTCTCATAGTCTCCTTTGTGGTGCTTATCAATGGTTCGGCTTCACCTTTCTTCCATGCTCAAAGAGGCTTGAGACAGGGTTGGCCCTTATCTCCGCGATTATTCCTGCCAGTGGCAAAAGGGCTAAATCATATGTTGGAAGATGCAAAATGCAGAGGTGAGTTTCAAGGCGTGGCTATAGCTCAGGCCCTTGCTATTACCCACTTATTATTCATAGATAACATTCTCATTTTTTCCAATGAATCAGTTAGAGATGTTAATAAATTATCTAAAATTTTAGCTCTTTTTGGCAAGGCTACTTCTATAGTTGTTAATGACAGGAAATCCCTAATCACATTCAAGAATTTGGAAGACATTGAGGTTCAATATTTGAGTGTTGTTTTTCCTTTTAAGATAAGTGGGCTGGATGAAAGGATTAAATCAGTGTTGCGAAAATCCTGATTTTTTCCTTGAAATGATTACATCTGTGATTTTTTCCCAAAAAATTGTAATTTTTTTATTTTTTTATTTTTTTTTTAATTTTTGCTGTTTTTTACTGATTTTATCCCGGTTTTTTCCTTTTTAGGACCCTCGCCGATTTAATCCTAATTGTGATTATCGCAACATTGGATTAAATACCTGGGGTTTAATTTGAAACCAATTTGCTACAAAAAGCAACATTGGCTCTGGCTAATAGCAAAATTGGAGAAGAGACTAGTTCTTGTAAAACCTGCCTTGGAAGCAATACCAGCCTATTGAATGTCATTGGCTTGGATTCCAAAAGGCATCCTTGAAAAGGCTAGAAGGATATGCTTAAAGTTTCTCTGGGCTGGTACTCAGGAGCACTTTGTACTCCCTTGGATCAAATGGAATCGCATTGCAGCCCCAAAACTCCTTTGAGAATAGGGTCTAAAAAAAAATCTTCAAGTTTTCGAAAGTGTTGGCAGCAAAATGTGGTTGGCATTTGCTATCAACTCAGTGTCTCTGGTCCACTGTGGTCTACCAGAATATATTGCACCAAGCTCTATTGAAGAGTGGATCAGTTTGCAGGAAAAATCTCGGGCTAATATTTATGTTATCTACAGAGTTGTTTTAAATTATTTTTATCTACTTGACTCTGGCCTGATAATGGAAAGTGGGAAATGGCCATAAAGTTCGAATTGGAGCGAATCCATGGCCAGGAAGCACTGACAGACACAAGCTGTCACAACCTTTAATAGACTATCTACAAGACAGGGGGGCCTCTAGATTGTCGCATAGAGATAACCCAGCAAAATCTTCTATTTGTTGGCAAGGGTGTAAATTGGCAGGAGATCTGGAGCTAGATGATGACTTCCATGGAGAATGGAACAGGTATTTAAAAGCACTGGCAGAGGCCCATATAAGGCTATCTGAAAGAGAAGATGAACTGGTCTGGGCTTATTCTCCCTATGGGACCTACACTCCTAGACTCGGCTACATTCACCTAAAAGTGGTGGAATGAAATGCTAAACAGAAATGGTGGTAGAAAGGAGTCTGGAAATCAAAATGCCTGTCAAAGGCCCGCATTTTTATGGAGTGTATCCTTGAGAAAAAAGCCCCAACCGGGGAGATTATCCAAAAGCACCATAAAATCGAGCCAGGATGGTTTTCTTTATGCAAAATGAATGAAGAAATCACTGAACACCTATTTTTAGAAAGTCCTTTCACTTGTACAGGTATGGAATTCATGTCGCTTAGTTCTGGGACGGGCATGTGTTTGGACAGGTTAGCTTATTGAACAGGGTTAGTTTATATGCTGGGGAATTTGGTTAGTCTGAAATAAGGCCATTTTAAGGACCTTTCCTCCTCCCCCCGATAGGGTAGCAGCTGAGGATCTCTCTGTTCTTACTTTCCTCAACAATCAAAAGACTCAGAAAACCTTCGGCATATAGCAGCAGAAGAGCCGGATACTACTATTCTGTGGGCCTATTTTGATGGCACCTCACAGGAAGGCGGCCATTCCTGCAGTGGGGTTTTGTTTTGAACCTTTCCTCAATGCATTCTCTTCGTGTTCAAATGGGTTTCAGGAGGGAGTACAAACAACTATGCAGAACTTTTGGCTTGCAAGTCCCTTCTGGCTTTTGCAAGGGAAGAAGGATGTGACCAGTTAAAAGTTTTTGCAGATTCCATGCTAATCATTAATTGGATAAAGGAGGTTCAACAGTGTCAGAACATCCTCCTTGCTCATCTATTGGATGACTTATTGAGGTTAAAGCAAACTTTTAGTTTTTTTTTCTTGCCTCCACATCTATAGGGAAAGGAATCTCACTGCGGATCAATTGTCTAAAGCAGGTTGTGCATTGGATAGAAGGCTCTGGTTGTTCGCTGAGTACAGGGATGCTGACTATTTCCAGTTCTGCCACATGCCCTATATCGAAGAATACCAACCTGTTGTAGTTAACTGATTCAGCCTCTCTATTACTGATTATTTTGATGTATGTAGAAACCTGTTCCCTTATCCTGTCAGCATCAGTCCAGAGGTAGAACCTCAATCAGACTTGATCCCAAATCAAGTTGTTAAACACCATGCATCCTAGACATTAATACAGCAGTACACAATGCATCCCTCTGTAGTGCTCTGGTCCCTATCCACTTTTCCCAACTCATTGACCAAATGAAAGGTACTTCCCATGAGTCTCGGACTACATGGGTAGAATGTATGTTGGGACATCAGCAGGAGAAGGTGAACCACTCATCCTGCTCATATGCCATAGGAAAAGGTGAACCACTCATCCTGCTCATATGCCATAGGAAAAGGTGAACCACTCATCATGTGCATATGTCAATTGTAGGGGAAGGTGAACCACTCACCCTACACGCATGAGTCATCAACCATAGGGGAAGGTGAACCACTCAACCTGTACATAGCACACCAATAGGGGAAGGTGAACCACTCACCCTATGGTCGCTCATAGCTCCAAGAAGTACCCCAAGCCCCCAGGAGCTCCAAGAGCTCAATGTCCAACTCAAGCGAGACCCTCATGGGAGGGTCTTTCTATGACTCCAAGTCTCTCTCTGAAGACTAAGAATTTGACCTTCCCTAAGGGATTCTTGAGGATGTTTGCAACCATCTCAACAGTCCTAATGTGTTAGAGCCTTATTGCTCTCCATTGTACCATATCCCAAATAAAGTGGTACCTGATATTAATATGCTTGGAGCAGTCATGGAACACAGGATTCTCTGAAAGGCAAATCTCACTCTAGTTGTTACAGAAGATCACGATGGTATCCAGCATGTGTTCAAATATCTCACTAAAGAGCTTCCTCAACCAAGCAGCTTCACAACATGCCATACCAGCTACAATGTAGTCGGCCTCGGCGGTGCTTAAAGCAATCAATTTCTGCTCACTGTTCATGCACGAAATCGAAGCAGACCTCAATGAGAAGCAACAACCTTATGTGCTCTTTCGATCCACCACACTACCAGCCCCGTTAGCATCAGAATATCCATGTAGCCTCAAATTCCCGCATGTATCTCAATCCATAGTTGATTGTGCCATAGAGATATCTCAGGAGATTCATAGCAGCAATCTAATGTATGTGATGAGGCTTGACCAATGTTACTTGGGAGCGGGAGCGAAAGTGAGGAGCCAGAGCGAAAACGGGTGCGGGAGCAACATTTTCAAAAGCTCCAGGTTTGGGAGTGAATCCCGAAGCGATTTTTATATAATAATATATAATATATATATATATATATATATTTATATTTTTTAATTTTGATACATATATGTCAACAAAAACATGTAGAATGATGAATTATGATTGATCATTGAGTCATATAAACATCAATCATCTAGAAGTTATAATCTTTCATCAAACCATGTCCACAAAGTTAGTAACATACAAATATTGAGTCTCGTGAATCATGATTCATCAATCTTAAAGTTTCAACTTCAAGCTTTCAAAATTGAAAATTCAATATATAACATTTATCATCATTGATCACCAAAGTTGTACTTGTGAACTAAGTTTAACCATTACAAGAAATAATATCTAACATGAAATGAAATGTTATAAAATGAATTATGAAATGAAATGAAACAACTTTCACGAAGCATCATATTCATAATTCAAAATCATTACCAATGAGTTATAATTGCCAACTTCAAACTTCAAACTTAAATTGTCACAGTCATATATTGTTTACAAAAAATATCATTATGATATGAAAGAGTAAAGACTCAACAGTTATGAAAACTAACAGAAACTAGAAAATACAAGTACACTGTAAATCTATTATCTACTACTTCATGTGGCCCTTGCCACGAGAAGTGTCTGATGTATGAGCAGGTCGTGGTGGTCTTCTAGGAGTCTCCTCTCGCACAGACCGATGACCAGAACCAAAAGGCACATGCCCTCCATGTGAGGGTGTAGATAGAGGCGGCAACAGCAAAGGAACAAGACTCAGAACTCGAGCACTGCTACTGGATGGTGGAGGTGGCATGGTTATTGCTTCATATTCCTCTCTCATAAGTTCCGCTTCCAGTTCTTCAAGATGTATAGTGCCATCCTCCAAATTATCATCCTCTGGGTGGTTGTCCCAAATTTTATATGTTGGATCCTCATAAGCCCGATCACAGTAATGACTCAACAACCTCAAGTTGTAGTGCACATAAACCAAGCTTTCTGCCCGGTTTTCATTGAGTTTGTTTCTTTTCACATTATGTATGAAGTTGTAGGTGCTCCAACACCTCTCTGCAGAAGAAGTATTTACAACCTGTGAGAGAACTTTTTTTTCCAATTTTGGCAAAATTCCCTAGCCGCCATATGATTCCCACCATGTGAGAGCATCAAATCTGTCTCCATCTTCCATTGCATGAAAGGTACCAAACAAACCAGTGCAACTGAAGTATCTGCCCAATTCAAGACGCACACTAGCACATTCCTCCCTATCAGGTATCAACCTTTCTAATGCTTGCAAATATCTTGTAGATACCTCTTCATCTATATGGGGTTTGACCCTAACCCCACCCCCTGGTGCAGATTGGCCCAACCAAGATGTAGAGTGGTATTTTGACGTAAGGATATAACCAAGCAATGTAGTGAAACATTAAGTTTATCCCATCGTATACACAACAATCGTGAATTAGTTTATACAAGTTGGGATCATTGTTATGAACAATATCTCTTTTATTTGCCCCAACATGGTATCCATTTGCTCATACACCTCGCCAATCAGTGGTTTATCTGTATCTGCAAACCGAATCATGTGATAAACGAGGTTCGTGAAATCCAATACTTGCCTCACACATGCCCAAAACATACCATCAAGAGCGGCCTCCTCCACCTGTTCAAAACCTTGCCTGTCGCTGCATTTGTAGCCCTTTCCTTTAATACATGCCAATGTGGACTTGATACCATGCTAGCCAATGACTCTCTTACCTTCAAAATGCGCCTAAAGGTGAGGTAATAGCTACCAAATCTAGTCCTTGCAATCTTCAACAACTCCAATCTTGAGTGACTGCGAAAAAGGCCATGGGTATTGCTATGATTTGTAATAAATTTTATCATTTGTTTGCCTCTCTTACACAAATCACCAATCCATTTATATTGTTTGCTTTTGTTCTTAACAATATCATGCATCAAAAGGTTCATTGTGTGAACCAAACACCTAGACCAAAATATGTTGGGATATTTATCCTCAATTATTGCTCCTGCTGCCTTACAATTAGGAGCGTTATTAGTGATGACTTGGATGACATTGTATGGCCCAATACACTCAATTGTTTCAAGTAATGGTTCTGCAATGTTGATGTCAGTCTTGAACTTGTCTGGGTAATCATATGTTGAAAGAAAGATGGCACCACTAACAGACACAGCAAGAACATTTATCAATGGCTTGCCTTTTACATTTATCTATCCATCAAATACAATGGACACCCCATGGTCAGTCCAAGAACTTGTCATTCTATTCAAAGAATGTGATATTTTTGCTTTTTCATGATCAAGTCCAATGGTTCTTGCCTTGTCATACCCAGGGCTCTTGTATCCTTTAGGGACATCATTTATGGCAGAAACCATTTCATGCCAATAAGGTGAGCGAAGAACATTGAATGGTATCCCACATGCATAGAAAAACCTGTAAACTTTTGAATCCACATCATTCCTACACCCTTCATCAAGGAAATCTGATATGCTTCTACGCCTTAAACCTGGTGACCTTGTGCCTCCATATCCACTGCCTTGGGAGGATGTTGAAGGAGTTCTTTGAGCATGTGATTGTGAGCTTGGTTCAAAGAAACCCTTTGCTTTTTTAGATTTGTATTGGGCTTCCTCCTCTTCCCTTATGTATTTGGCTCTATCTGCTGCTGACACACCTAAACAAGTTTTGGTTCCTATTTGTTTATCTCCATCCCCTGGCCTTTTCCCGTAGAGGTGCTTTCAAGCACGGGTGTATGAACCTGTGTAATTATTGTTGCAATGGGGGCAATGAAATTTAGTGGTTTCACCCCCTTTCCCTGCTTCACACCTATTAACATATTTCCACAATGGAGTTTGGTCTTGTTTAGTTTTTTGAGTTGACTCATGTTCACTCTCTTCTAGCGCCTCCTCACCGGGGTTTTCATCAAATCCACTATGACCCCCTTCTTCATCCCCTTCTTCATTTTCAACCCTCCTTTTCTACTCTCCAACACCATAATAACCAAGAAGAAGAAAATGCCAAGAAATATAACCATGATGTTTGAATCTGCAAAAAAAATGGAATAGGAATGGGAATGGGAGAAAACAAAATATTTATTTATTTAGTAATGAACATTAAAAAAATAAATGCTAGAATAGAGCCTACCTCTTTGGCCTCCAATCTCCCCTCCTTGCTTTCTCTTGCTCCTTGCACCTTGCTCCTTGGCACTTGCTCTCTCCTTGCACCTTGCTCCTTGCTCTCACTCTCACTTGCTCTCTCTTGCTCCTCACCCTCCCTTACTCTCACTCTCACTTGCTCTCTCTTGCCCCTCACTCTCTCTTGCTCCTCACCTCTCTTACTCTCCTCTTACTCTCAATCTCAATCTCTTCTAAAATAATGAAATTGATTGGAGGGAGGGTTTATTTATATTCCCTCCCTCCTTCCCTTTCCTCCCTTCCCTCCCTTTTTTCCACCAAAACCGGCGACCTTTTTTTTTATTTTCCAATCTGAATTTTGTTTTCATCCGCGCGATTTTTTTCATCGGCCGAGAGGGGTCGAGAGCAATCGCTCCCCAACTGCTCTCGGGCTATTAAAAAAACGCCCCCGAAGCGACGAGAGCAATCACTCCCTAATTGGCTCCAATAATTGGCAGGGAGCGGAAATTTTTTTACGAGAGCGCGCTCCCGCACAGAGTGCAGATTGGGAGCGGGATGAGGGAGCGCTCCCCCGCAACACTGGGCTTGACCATAAATTGACCCAACATATTCACAATGAAGCATATGTCCAGACGAGAATTTACCAACAAACTCAGGCCCCTACAAGTTGTCTATATTCAGAAGGGTTTGCCAATGTGTTCCCAGCAGCACTGCCACATAGCTACTTGAGTTGAGTTCCATCGGAGTAGACACTGACTTGCAATCCACCATCCCACATCTCTTGAACAACTTCACAATCTATTTTCCTTAAGAAAGGAAAATCTCACCTGCCTTTTGCCAAACCTTCAGGCCTAGGAAGTAGTGCATCAATCCTAGGTCCTTCATCTCAAACTCAGAAGCCAACTCCCACTTGCATTGATAAATGAGAGGATTTGAACCTATCAAAAAGAGATCATCTACATAAAGACCAAAATTCAAGGCATGTCCATTTGAACCTTCAAGTATAGGTTAGGATCAACATCACTCGTAAATCCTAGCTTCATAAGATAGCTATCAATCCTCTCATACCAAGCCCTAGGGGCTTGCTTCAACCCATAGAGGGATTTCTTCAACCTACATACATGTGTCATTTGATCTTGTACTTTAAACCCCTGAGGTTGTTCCAACTAGACTTCCTCCTTAAGCGAGCCATGCAAGAAAGTTGTCTTAGCGTCCATTTGTTGTAGGCTCCATCCTTGGGTGATAGCAAGAGCAATAATGTATCGGATAGTGGTATATCAAGCAACCAGTGCAAATATTTCTTCATAGTCCACTCCTTCCTTTTGAGAGAAGCCCCAAGCAACGAACCTGGCCTTGTATTTCTCAACACTCCTATCTGCTCCGTGTTTGATTTTGTATAGTCATTTTGAGGTGACTACGAACTTGTCCTTCAGTCTAGGCACTACATCCCAAACATCATTCTTCATGATAGATTCATACTCTTCATTCATCACATCCTTCCAGACTTCGTGCTTTAGAGCTTCTTTGAATGTACATGGCTCAGTTTGAACAATAGTACTCATAGCAGCTAAGTACCATTGGTACTTGTTCGGCTTCTTACTTTCACGGAATGTCCCTCTTGGAGCAATATGTCTTTCAGCATCTTCGAGAGTATCTTTGAGCCACAAAGGTCTTTTCCTTGAGGTAGAGGGATCAATCGGATCCATCGGGCCTTCAACATTGGGCATAGGCTCATCTGTCAGAGGTTCATCCTGTTTTTCTGCAGCATCATCATTATCCTTCCTTGGAATGGGGAGATTTTTGCCTTCCCTAAGGGCAGTGTCTTCATCGAAGGTGACAACATGGTGTATTTCCACGTCTCTTAGACCAGGGACATAGATTCTATATGCCTTTGAATTTTCATTGTAGCTCACAAATATACCCTTCTTCCCAAATGCTTCCAACTTGTTTATTTTCTCTTTAAGCACATGAAAATGCATAGGACAACCAAAAATTCTAAATTGAAAAACATCAAATTTCTTACTAGTGAAAACTTCTTCAGGTGTCTTGAAATGCAGTGCTTGATGCAGGCTCCTATTTTGAACATACACAGCAATGTTGGCAGCCTGTCCCCATAACAACTTCGGTAGACCTTGATCATGGAGCATGGCACAAGTGGCTTTCATAATTGTTCGATTCTTCCTTTCAACAACTCCATTTTGCTCAAGAGTGTATGGAACGGTTGTCTCCCTCTCAATTCCAGCCTCTTTGCAAAAGTCATTGAATTCAATTGATTCATATTTGATTCCATTGTCGGTCATCAATATTTTGATCTTCTTCACCGTTTGATTCTTTGTCGAGGCTTTGAAAGAACGGAACCATTTGAACACTTCATCCTTCTTCTTCAAGAAATAGATCCATGTTTTGTGAGAGAAGTCATCCAAAAAAATTGCATAGTATAAGTATCCTCCCAATGATGTTATGAGCAACATACCCATAGGTCAGAATGGACCATTGAAGAATATTGGTAGTTTGGCTTTCACTTGAAGGGAATGGTCCCCTTGTAAGTTTCCCAACTGCACAAACATGATTCATGTTGAACTCAGGGATACCTCTGACCATCTTCCTTACCCCAAGTAAGGCTATGTAATGAAGGTGGGAAAATCTTCGGTGCCATAATTCAGATAGACGAGAAGTATCGCAAGTTAAGACTCCCACGGGACTTCCTCCAACTTGACAGAGACCATCAACCCTAAATCCAAGTGTGAATGCATCTCTAGGGTTTCTTTGTGTTAAAATTGGCAACTAGGGCCAAACTCCATGTGGGTCACCTTATTCATGGCTGATAATATTTTTCCTAGATTCCTCTCGTCAAGAGGTGTAGAATTGATCTAAAGATCATCCGATTCCGATAAGTATTTATGGAGATATGAATTTATTTTGATTATGAAATAATTATCAAGCCGACCAGCAACTCATGTAGGCTCAGAGGCCCAACAGACACATCTATTCATCATCAACATTTGTATATAAATACAAGAGGTCTTTTCCTCATTTGGACACACTCCTCTCATCCATCTCTGTCTCTCTTCTGCGCAAAAAAGAGTCTCTCTCTCTCTCTTGGGCAGATAGGTCTCTCTCTCACACATGGGAAGGAAGGACGAAGCCGATACCGGTGATGTCGATGATGTTGATGCCGATGATGTTGATGCCGATGATGCTAATGCCGATGATGTTGATGCCGGTGATGCCGATGATGCTGATACCGGTAATGCCGATGATGTTGATGCCCGTAATGTTGATGAATATCTCACATCGAATCTAGTATGACACATATCGATCCATTCATTCGTTATATACGTAATTACTTATATAATGATGATGTCAGTGATGTCGATGATGTTGATGCCAATGATGCCGATGATGTTGATGCCAATGATGTCGATGATGTTGATGCCAGTGATACCATTGATGCTGATGCTGATGATACAGATGTCGCTAATGCTGATGATGCTAATACTGCTGATGTTGATGCCGTTGATCTAGGGTTTGATGCTGCTAACGTAAATCAGACTTTAGTACTATTTCTCTCTGTTGAATTATTGAAGATAAAAGAAGATTTGATCAAAGGGTTTCCCCATATTGGGGTTTGTCCCTGGCTCGCCGCCACATCTTGTGTCTCTTGTCTTGGCTTGTTTTTTGTTGATCATTTAATGTTCTATCTACACTTTACTTATGTACATGTGATTGTTAATCTGTGGATAATAATAAGAAAGATAAGTAAACTACTCTAAGCATAGAACATACCATAATTTAACATGGTATCAAAGCTGAGGTAAAGACAAAGCCCGAGCAAGAGCAAGAGCAATCATCGAAGAGAAGATTGGCAAGGCTATCCTAAAAGAACTATGGGGTCCTCAACACTCTTCTCTGCTGAAGACAAGCTCCGTGAGAAGTCTGACTATCACGAATGGAAGATGTCTCTCGATCTAACCTTGGAAGATCAAGGAGTGTTGGACCATATGAGAGGTAATATTGTTGAGCCTCCATCAAATGCATCCGCTGCTACCAGGAACAAATGGAAATCCGAAGAAGTCAAAGCAAAGAAGATCATCTGGGACTCTATCGACAAGCGCTTGGTGGCCTATGTTTCTGAACTGAACACCTCCAAGGAAAACTACGATAGACTGGACGTATTATATGTACTTGATCTCAAAAAGAACTTGGTGTCCATTTGGGCAATGGAAGACAAAGGCTACAAGGTGGCTTTCAGCAATGGCAAGGTACGTGTATTGAAAAACAATATTAAAGATGCCTTCACTCTTGGGTTTCGAGTTGATTCATTATATCAAGTTGGTGGAAGTCCGCTAGGTGTCATGTCTTGTGACACATCTCTTCAGTCCGAACTTTGACATCGGAGATTTTCCCACCTTCATTATAAAGCCCTACCCAATGTAAGACAAATGGTGACAGGGATGCCCGAATTCCGAGTAGAGAAAGAAGGTGTATGTCCGGGATGTGCCGAAGGAAAGTTCAAAAGGGGACCATTCCCCTCAAGCCAAAGCAAGACCTCCGATATATTACAGTTGATTCACTCAGACATATCTAGTATGATGCCTGTGAACTCCTTGGGAGGATATTCATATTACCTTACTTTTACAGATGACTATTCTCAAAAGACTTGGATATACTTCTTGAAAAAGAAGGATGAAGTGTTCTCCTGGTTTCAACACTTCAAAGCCTTGATCGAGAATCAAACCGAAAAGAAGATCAAGATCTTAAGGACTGATAATGGGACTGAATATGAATCTAATGAGTTTCGTGAATTTTGTAAAGAGGTTGGCATTAAGAGGGAGACTACTACACCATATACTCCTGAACGAAATGGTGTGGCAGAAAGGAAGAACTGTACGATTGTGGAAGTTGTATGTGCCATAAGACTTTCGTAAGCTTCTATGGGACGAAGCTGCAAACACCACCGTATATGTACAAAAACTGATGCCCTCGTCAAGCATTGGGTTCCAAGACTCCTGAAGAAATGTTCACCGATAAGAAATCTGACGTATCTCATTTTAGAATTTTTGGAAACCCTGTATATTTTCATGTGCCGAAAGAGAAAAGGAATAAATTGGGTGCATCTGGAAAGAAACTTCGTGGGCTATAGCGAAAATACTAAGGGCTATAGAATCTATGTAGCCGATCAAAGGGAAGTCATGATTAGTCATGATGTCACCTTTGACGATGATATGGCCCTCAGCAAGGTGAACAATCTTCCTACAATGAGGAGCTCTCACGAAGCTGACACCAGGGAACCAAAAGAAAAAGAGTATGACGAGACATTTGCACCTGTTGCCAGTTATACCACCATCTGCTTGATCATAGCCCTTGCGGCTTCACAAGGATGGAACCTACATCAAATGGATGTCAAGACTGCATTCTTGCATGGTTCGATCAAAGAAGAGGTCTACATTGAGCAACCCGAAGGATTTGAGATTTATGATCGAAAATCTCATGTATGCAGGTTGAAGAAAGCTCTCTATGGGCTGAAGCAAGCACCCCGAGCATGGTATGAGAGGATCGATAGCTACTTGATGAAGTTGGGATTCAC
>APFE030917992.1:43031-86674 GCA_000404065.3 Pinus taeda
TTTAAGGTTGAAGATGACAAACCTCTCATACTGGTGTTGTATGTGGATGACCTCTTTCTAACAGGTGCAGACCCTCTCATTCACAAAAGTAAGAGGGAGTTGGCTTCTGAATTTGAAATGAAGGACCTAAGATTGATGCACTATTTCCTAGGACTTGAAGATTGGCAGAAGCCAGGGGAAATTTTCCTATCTCAAGGAAAATATGTGGTGATGATATTGGAAAGATTCAGTATGGTGGACTGCAAGCCCGTAACTACCCCGATGGAGCTTGACGTTAAGAAGTTAAGCGGTAGCACTGCTGGACCTGTTTTACGAAATGCCACCAAGTATCATAAACTTGTCGGAGCATTAATGTTCTTAGTGAACTCCCCTCCAGATATATGCTTTGCAATCAACACATTGAGTCAACATATGGTTGAACCTCACCACATACATTGGATTGGTGCCAAGAATCTCTTAAGATATCTTCATGGCACAATTAATTATGGGTTAAGATACACTGTCGGAGATGTGAGACTACTTAGATACACTGATGCTGATTGGGCAGGCAGTGTGGTGGATTGTAAGAGCACTTCCGAGTGTTTCTCCTTGGGATCTGCTTCGATATCCTGGATGAGCAGGAAGCAGAAGCCGGTGGCTTTGAGCACCACCAAGGCAGAGTATATTGCTGCTAGCATGGCCACCTGTGAGGCAGTCTGGTTATGAAAGCTCTTCAATGAGTTGTTTGGATTTACATTGGATACCACTGTGATCCTGTGCGATAACCAGAGTGGGATTTGTTTATCAGAGAATCCCATATTTCATGATCACTCCAAGCATATCGATATCAGGTACCACTATATTCGAGATATGGTGCAGCGAGGAGCTATAAGGCTCCAACATATTGGTACAGATGAACAGGTCGCGGACATTCTGACAAAGCCCCTAGGAAAGGTCAAATTTTTTACTTTCCGAGAACGACTTGGTGTCATTTAGAAACCCTTTAAAGAGGGTCTTGTATGATGTATGGAGCTCTTGGAGCTCCAGGGGGCACGGGGTACTTCTTGGAGCGACATATGACCACAGGGTGACTCACCATCCCCTGGTGGTGTACGTGTATATGGTAAAAGAATCAAAACTTTCCCTGTGACACCCGATGTCAACTGTGTAGCAGGATGATTAGTTCTCTTGTGAGGTCTGGTTGATGTGTTCTCCATGACGATTGCGTAGCAGGATGATTAGTTCTCCTGTGAGGTCTGGATGATGTGTTCTCCATGACGATTGTGTAGCAGGATGATTAATTCTCTTATGAGGTTCGGATAATATGTTCTCCATGACGATTGTAACAAGATGATTCGCTCTTCTGTGGACAAGATGATTCGCCCTCTTGTGGGACAAGATGATTCGCTCTCCTGTGGACAAGATGATTCGCTCTCCTGTGGACAAGATGATTCGCTCTCTTGTGGGACAGGATGATTCGCTCTCCTATGGACAAGATGATTCGCTCTCCTGTGGACAGGATGATTTGCTCTCATGTGGACAGTATGATTCGCTCTCTTGTGGGACAGGATGATTCACTCTCCTGTGGACAAGATGATTCGCTCTCTTATGGGACAGGATGATTCGCTCTCCTGTGGACAAGATGACTCGCTCTCCTGTGGAGAAGATGATTCGCTCTCTTGTGGACAAGATGATTCGCTCTCTTGCGAGACAGGATGATTCGCTCTCCTGTGGACAAGATGATTCGCTCTCTTGTGGGGCAGGATGATTCGCTCTCCTGGGGACAGGATGATTGGTTCTCCTATCGAAGCATCCTACCCATGCAGTATGGGACTCATGGGAAGTACCTCTCATCTAATCAATGAGCAGGGAAATGAGGATAGGGACCATAGTAGTACCGATGGACACATCGTTGTATCTACCGTACTCCCTATGCTAGGATGACCTTCATTGATCTGGGAACAATGATACTGGTCTGGGACCAGTGGTAGGAGTTGAACACACTATGACACTAACTTCGGGTCGGTTAAGAACTAGTCTGGGACCAGTGGTACACACACTGGGACTGACATTGAGTCAGTTGAGGATGGTATGATACATCCTCGATCATTTCTTCTTCTTCATAATTCGAGCAGAGCAGAACAGAGCAGAGCAGAGCAGATTAGCACAAGGCAGGACAGAGCAGAGCAAGGGTCAAACTGTACAGGGCAGTGCATTTGATGGATGAATAGTAGCAACGGTGAGATGAATTACAGATGGAGTTCTCCCTAGTTGAGAGGGGGTGTTAAAATTGGGAACTAGGGCCAAACTCCATGTGGGTCACCTTATTCATGGCTGATAATATTTTTCCTAGATTCCTCTTGTCGAGAGGTGTAGGATTGATCTAAAGATCATCCGATTCCAATAAGTATTTGTGGAGATATGAATTTATTTTGATTATGGATAATTACCAAGCCGATCAGCAATTCATGCAGGCTCAGAAGCCCAACAGACACATCTATTCATCATCAACATTTGTATATAAATACAGGAAGTCTTTTCCTCATTTGGACACACACTTCTCATCCATCTCTCTCTCTCTCTTTTCTACGCAGAAAAGAGTCTCTCTCTCTCTCTCTCTCTCTCTCTCTCTCTCTCTCTCTCTCTCTCTCTCCTGCACAGACAAGTCTCTCTCTCACACATGGCAAGGAAGGACGTAGCTGACACCGGTGATGCGGATGATGCTGATGTCGATGATGTTGATGTCGGTAATGCCGATGATGCTGATGGCGATGATGTTGGTGCCAGTGATGTCGATGATACAGATGTTGTTGATGCCGATGATACAGATGTCACTGATGCCGATGATACAGATGTCGCTAATGCCAATGATGCTGATACCGTTGATGTTGATGCCGTTGATCTAGGGTTTGTTGCTGCTGAATTAAATCGGACTTTTGTACCATTTCTCTCTATTGAATTATTGAAGATAAAAGAAGATTTGATCAAAGGGTTTCCCCATATTGGGGTTTGTCCCTCTGATGTCAATGATACAGATGCCGCTAATGCCGATGATGCTGATACCGCTGATGCTGATGCCACTGCTCTAGGGTTTGCTTCTGCTGATATAAATCAGACTTTTGTACTATTTCTCTCTGCTGAATTATTGAAGATAAAAGAAGATTTGATCAAAGGGTTTCCCCATAATGGGGTTTGTCCCTGGGTAGCCGCCACATCTTGTGTCTCTTGTCTTGGCTTGTTTTCTGTTGATCGTTTAATGTTCTATCTGCACTTTACTTATGTACATGTGATTGCTAATCTGTGGATAATAATAAGAAAGATAAGTAAACTGCTCTAAGCATAGAACATACCATAATTTAACACTTTGTCAAATGCGTACCTTTCCATCAATGAATGCTACCTTGAAGCCTTTATCTTCCATGGCAGAAATGGACACCAGGTTCTTCTTCAAATCAAGGACATACAATACTTATTGTAGATGAATGGTTTGACCCCAATTCAAGTGAAGAGTGACAATACCTATCCCTTTCACGGGGTAGGTGGCATTGTCTCCAAATTGGTCTTCTTTTCAATCAAATTTGAGAGGGCCTCGTTGTACCCAATGAAGTGCCTTGATAGAGAGGAAATAAGATAAAACTCCTTTTGTTTTTCTAAAACATTACTTTTCTCATACCATAAATTTCTTGACCTTTTGGGAGGTCCACCATTTCCATATTGAGCAGTAGGAGCATTCATTTTTCCTTTATTATTGAACTTGTTCCTTTGATTGCCATTGCCTTTGAAGTTGTTGTTGTTGTTGTTGTTGTCATCACTTGGAGAATTCTTCTTGTGAGGACACTCTCTAGCATAGTGACTGAACTTGTTACAACTGAAGCACCTTCTTTTTCTTCCTTCTTTAAATCCCTGCTTGAACCCTTGACCTTGTCTCCCTGGACCAGCATTATTGTTCTTCTTTGCATGAGCGGAGAAGGCAACAGGTTCATTTCCATTCGAAGGCTTGTCTCTCTCCATCATCGTTGTCTCCTCTTGAGTGCATCTAGCCAATAATTCATCAAAACTAGGAACCTTGTCATTGTTGAGAATGGTGGTGTTAAACACATCCCATGCTCTTGAAAGAACCCCAAGTGCAATGAGAATGAGTTACCTGTCAGCAATAACTTCTCCAATAGATAGAAGGTCATTCTTGATTTGTGTGATCCTAATGAAGTAGGATTGGATAGACTCCCCTTTATCCATCTTGATGTCCTTCAACTTGTTTTTGAGAAAGAGGATTTGATTTGCATTGTTCACTTTGAACATACCAACCAACTTATCATATATCTACTTAGAAGTTCCCAAATCAGAAATATAGGCAACCAAATGCTTTTGAATAGAGTCAACCAAAATTTTCTTTGCTTTGACCTCACCTTTTCTATACTTCATCTTAGTAGCAAGTTGTTGTATTTGAAGTGGGCTCCACCACTTTTCCTGGCACATAGTCCAATACTTCATGCTCCTCCAAAGTCATCTTCCATGCATGATAGTCAGATTTTTCATTGAGCTTGTCCTCAACGTTGAAGTAAGATGAAGAAGCCATTGAAACTTGTCCAATAAATCTTTCTTGGTGATTGCTTTTCTCTCTCTTGCTTGGGCCTTGTCCTCAACTTAGCTCTGAAACCATGTTAAATTTAGTTAACAATGGTATGTTCTATGCTTAGCACAATTACTTCAATGTACTTTTAAACAACCCAATGACAATTTCCAAATTAGTTTCCAATAGCAATCACATTGACAGTCACTGTAGATCGAACATAAAATAAAATGCAGAAGACACGCCAAGACAAGAGGAAGGCCTTTTGGGCATGGTTACAAGTAGAAGGCAATTGTTTGTTCACCACCCCACTAGCTTAGTAAGGCCCCATCTTAGGCAATCCTTGAATGATCAAGGATTTTTGTAGAGAGATATAGCATATAATGTGATTGCCTAATATTGCTTTCATTTAGGCAAGTTATTCGACAACAACTTTTCAAGGAGACAATTCTCACCTACAATTAGAGAGCTTAAATCATTCAAATATGATCTTGCAATTTATGTCAAAGCTAGATTTGATATGTTTCAGAAGGAAATAGACTCTCAACCCCTTAGGGCACAAGCCCACTTGTTAGAATTCCTATTTTTCATAGGAAGAGGTTCTTCAAATAATTCGTATGTCTATATGTCATAACTCTAGTGCAAATTGAAGTAATAGAAGTTGCTTTAATGGTAATGCCTTATCTATATCCATCTAGTCCACCAAGTGATCAAGGGGGCTTCATCACAATAATCACCCATGTTCAAACTTCATTATGTGTAGAGACCTATTCATGTCTATGAGATGTCCAAGTTTGAAGAACCCCACATTAAAGTAGGCTTTACCATGACAATGTGGATTTGAGCTTCATAGCTCCCCATAGATCCAAAAAAAAGTGTTGAGTTCGACAAATAATTTTTTTAGAAAATGCTTTGCTCTAGGGGAGTAGGATTTCCAATGGTGCACACTACAATGCACAAATTGCTCTAAGTTTGCAAGGGGAATCAATGGGAAGGAAATATGGAGAGCTTTCTCCTCTCCCACTCTCGGCCAGCAGCCCTGTCTCTACCACATTGCTCACCCCAACCTTTGTGACACATGCATAGGAAGAAGTTCCCATGCCTAGAGGTTCATCCATTGTTATCATGGACCCGCTAGCCTCTATGCATGCTCTTGAGGATCAATCAAAGGGTAAGCAATGTCCACCTACCAGGGTTTGAAACATGTGTTAAGTATGTAGATGAAAACTACCATTTCTTATAGGGATTCTTTGCTCAAATCCGATGGATCGACTTTTGATGATGGTTCATCCACCCTTCTACTTAGAAAGGTGACTATACTGTTGAATGTTGCTCTAATGGCCAACTAGGTTGCATCAAATATTGAGCATCTCAAGGTCCACAATGAAATCAACAAGTTTAATATATTGTGGTCATCAATGAAGCAATTACAGGTTTGAATTCAATGCACAGTGGTCCCTTTCTCATAAAATTCACGGCCATTCATCCCATTGGAAATGGTCTCTTTATCCTTGAGTTCGATTCCTGCAAGGGTTGGGTGGAAATGGCAATGCATGGCTTGTGGTCGTGGGGAGTGGCAATGCATGTCCTATGGTCATGGGAAGTGCAAGCCTCTACATGAAGTCATGGCATCATGACCTTAACCCATACACCAAGGCCCTAATAATGGTTCTACTTTAGGTCCAATTGTCAAATCCACCTTTGAAATTTTAGAACCCAAAGTCCCTAAAAGACATTAATGACAATCTAGACAAATACATTTATCTCAGATAACCCACCAAGGCAATACCCTCCACTACCTTTGCTCGCATGTGCATCTATGTCAATCTAGAAAAGGGTTGCCAAATCAGATAGTATTGGTCTATGGTGATTGCAACAAAACACAAGTTGTGGATTATAAGCACATTGCATTCCATTGTAAGCTCTACTTCGAGCATGGAAACTTAGCAATTTTTTGCCTAAAGGCAAAGGGTCCTAAATAGTCCAACGAAAGTCATCATACTACTTGGTGGAAGAACTTCCGAAACAAACCCAATAGGGTGGAGCCTTCCAAGCCCCTTACAAACATGTTGGTGTTGTGTCTCATACTACTACAAAGCCTCATATTATTGCTCCTTCCAGTGTTGCATGTTTTTCCAGATGCACTCACCACCTCTTGTGGCAATGATAGAGCCCTAATTTGGAATAGAAAAGGGAGGTATGACTCCAATTAGTTATGATCGAGATGATGCTACAAGTACTTGGGCTCCTAATGATCATTGTTGATGCCCCTAATGCCCTTAATGAAAAAAGATGTTAAGAAATGAAAAGGGGAAAAGACAAAGAAGATGGAGCATAAGCTCATGATAAGTTGGTTCTTTTGTTTTGCAAAATATCTTATGTTTGTAGCTCTTAGAACCTCTACCTTTGACCTTCATTTGCAACCTTTAATTATGCTCATGCTTGTGGTGGCTACACACAAAACCCATTTTTTTGTATTAAGCTTTGTAAATATGTCTATTAATAGTTAGATGAAGCTTTCCTAACCTAAACAAGCATGCAATTGTTAAATTGATGGGGCCTTAGTAATTGGTCAAGACTCAAAACATTTAATATTCATCACAATTCAACTTAGCCCCAAAAGTTGATGAGTGAAATGTTAAAATTTGGGTAGCTTCGGGATAAATTTCCCAAAAGAAAACCCTAAGCCCCAAGGAAGGCCCATCTTGCCCCAACAAGAACGCAAATTAAATAAAAGAGAAAATTCGAAATTTGGTTAAAGGGAAACATTGTTATTAATGTGTGACACAAAATTTGGGCAAGCAATTTCTAAAGTGTGTGTCCATATAATATATATATATATATATATTATATAATATATATATATATATATATATATATATATATTATTTGGAGCAAATTTAAATTTAAGTGTTTTTCCCTCCAAGACCTAAAGTCAGCTCCACTTTTTAGAATATCTTTGAGTTGCTCGCATTGTTTAGTGGCTCTATTCTATAGTAGATTGATTACTATGGCTCGTGATTTGTATTCTATAGTGCTCCTATTCTATTATGACTCACTCTATTATTTGCATTCTCCATATGACATATCTCAGTGGCATTACATTACATGCCACCACATTTCACAGTGGCATCGCACTATCATTGCAGCGGCCCTTGTATTGTATTATTCACTCAAATGGCTCACTCTCATTCAACAGTAACTCACATCAACAGTGTCTCACTTTTATGAGTGGCTCGCATTTCCTGTGGTGAGTTTCACATTTGCATTTCCTGTAGTGGCTCGCATTCCCTGTGGTGAAGAACGCATTTGCATTTTCTGTGGTGATGTGGCTTGCTTTACCTGTGGTTCTCATACCCTATGGAACGCTTTGTAATTTCTAAGGCTTGCATTATAATTTATGTGGTTCATATTGTATTGGTATTTCTGAGGTTAACTTATATACGGACTATCTGCATGTAGTCAATAAGGATTGTTCCAACAACAATATATATATTAATAATGGTGTCCCTAGTTCAAAATTGATAGTAATCCTATGACAAGGAAGAATGATAATATAATGTGCAATGACTCTCATATAAAGTGATGCTTATATGTTGAAAGTGAAGCAGTAATCTCGTTGACCATAAGATGTTGACTTTGTTGACAGTAAAGAATAACAATGACAGTGACCTAAAGTTATAATGATACATGTTCTTATGATTCACATGATACAATGACCTTGCTCCATGATGACAATGGGTTTGTTATTATATATGATGTCAGTGTCCATGACCTTGATCTTATGATACATGACAGTAATGAAGACACTTGGCTGTGATATTACAGTGACTTTTGGTACATGGCAATGGCAGTGATTATATGATGGATGGCAGATGTGAAAATGTATATGGCAATGATATGATAGCAGCTCTCTTGAACTTGTTTCGCTCAATTCACAAACGAAGTTGTCCACTAACTTGGGTTGGCCCTAGGAGGCCTGATGTATTTGATGTAATCTTATTGTACTTTGTATATCAGTTGAATAATTGATGAATATCTAATAGAAGAAGAATCTAGTTGGGTTTTCCCCCTTTGTGGGGTTTTGCCCTGGTGTCTCTATTGTGTATGCTTTTCCTCTATTGTTCTTTATTGTTCCACTACATTGTTGATGTTATTATTCTCTCAATATAGTTGTTAATGATGATAAGATGTAATGGGGTGAATGTAATGTGTAAATGATGAAATTGCAATTATCTTCAGCAAAGAAGAATCTAGCCCTAAAAATTAATATCAAAGGGGATAGACTTGATCAAACTTGCCAAACCTCAACAAGATTGACTCATTTTGACCATCGTTGGCCACATTTGACCTACATTTATTTAATTTTCCATTCCTTTACCTTTTCAATATTTTATATATTTTCAGATATGATCTTGCAGATCGATTTTCCTCTGCTCTTTATGGTGGTGGTTGCATTTAGAGCCTTTCTATAGGAGCAAAAGCCATGGGGGCCTTCTTCTACCCCTCTCCCCCAAAAAAATGTGAAGAAATTAGTTGAAATTCCAAATGTCGAACTCTTCCTGTCAGATCCATGCAAGAGAGCCTTAGCCCTCTCAGAAAAGCATTGGTTGGAAAGTTTACGGGCTTATGGCAAAATCCAAAAGTTGTCGAATCCTGGATCACAGAACAATCGACCCCCAAGCTTCAAGGTCAATTAACTTTCTTTGCAGTAGGCACGGGTTTCTATGTTTTTCTATTTGTGAATAAACTGGAAAGAATTCTGATTTTCAAATCAAGGTCGTATTTTATGGGGACCAAAGGCCTCTTTATCTCCCCATGGACTCTAGAGTTCAATCCAAATTCTGAAATTACTTCTGTGTTGGTGTGGATCCAAATGCCTCGCCTCCCTCTCCATCTCTAGGGACCTGATGCACTAAAAGAGATTGGAAATAAGTTGGGTTGCTATTTGGACAAAGCAGAACCAAAAGGAGGCCAATTTTCTTGTGCTCGCATTTGTGTTGAAGTAAATCTCTCTGAAAAATTACCAGAGGCCCTAAAAATAAATTTAGGGGAAGAGAGCCATAATCAAGAATTGGCCTATGAGCAAATTCCCTTCAAATGCATCATCTATCATTCTCATGGGCACTTTGCTAAAAACTGCCCTCAACAAAAAAAGGATGAGAAAAACCAAGCCTGTCTCTAAAGAACGGAAGACCCATACCCCCATATCTAATAAGGGCAATTTTCAGCGAGTTCAAAAGCAAAGGAAGAATCAATAGAACAAGGTTGCAGCTCCAAAGAAATCTGCAATAGAAGTTCATGAACCTTCTCTTAGCAAAAATTCTTTTAAGGCTCTTCAAGATCCAAAACAAAATGAAATTACTCCTCTAGATGAAACCCCAAAGGAGGATCAAGGAAACTTAGCAGTGTCCGGGGAGAATCAAGAGAAAGCTCCTTTGACGGTTATCTCTTAGATACAAAATCACACTTTATGGCAAGAGTATTAACAATGTTAGGTTCTGAGCTTACGGAGATGAGTAAATCCACTCCAACGTTTTACAAACAAGCAATGACAATTAAAGCATCTCAAGCTAAGTCATGTACAGGAGGAGATGCTGAAAAATCACTCTCCTCAAATGCAGCAGAACCGCCTCTCACAAGAGTCCGGAAATCCCATAAGGAAAAACGAAAACGTGATGTGGATGCCAATTTAGCTTAAGGACCCCAACTTTGTGGACTCCTTGTTGCAAAAGTCTTCAAAATAAGTCAATGTACAATTTCTACCTATGTTGCATGGGTTCGTAAACCTAGGGGTAGGGTTCTCGAACCCGTCCCTAGTTCTCGTCCCCAAGTACCACGTTTGGGTATGGGTGCTTCTGAGAAGAACCCATAAGAACCGGATTCTCCATAATAAAAATTTGGGTTCTTCTATCTTGACAAGTACGGAGAACCCCAATGATGGATTCTTCTATCTTGAGAAGTACTTGGAACCCCAAAATCAACTTCTTTGGGATTCATTTTAGTTTTTATTTTTAAATTTTTAATTAATTTAATGGGCTTCCCCGAATATTTCAGGTAGCTAGTTCTTCATCTTGCGAGACGAATTGGAGTACTTATGCCTTTATCCATTCAGTAAAGAGAAATAGGTTGGGCTCAAAGATGGCAGAGAACTTAGTGTACATTCATAAGCACACTTCATCTCATATCTCGAAAATACCCAAGGTACAAGGAGGGTCCTTTCAAGAGATGGGACCAATACACAAATGATGTTGTGTGTGTGGACAAGGAGGTACAACCAAATGGGCTTACTGAGCTACCTCCAGTTGCTATGGATGAGCAAGAGCCTCAAGATGTGAGTGATTCCTACCTGGAGAGCATGCTAACTGAAGATCTAAGTGATGTCATGTCCACGTTCACTATTAGCTATTTTTATTAGTATTTTAAAATTTCCTAGTTCATGTTTGGAGATGCCTTAAGGCAAACTTTGAATGTAGTATGACAATGGACATATATCATGATTCTTATTAATATGTAAACTCAAATTTGCACTTGATATCAAACTAGAAATTTTGAAATTTCAATGTGAATGTTGAATGTTCAATGATGTGCATGTTTAAATCTTTAAAGTTTAAATCATGAATATTTAATTTTCTTGTTTAAAGTTGAAAAATATACAAACTCATATATATTATAATTATAAAATATATATATATATATATATATATATATATATATATATATATATATATATATATTATAATATACCCTGACGAACCCACACACCCTGTTTCAAAAAATGATGTACCCGTCCCTATCCCCGAACCCACTTTTCCTGGCAACACAGGTTTCTGCATATTATTATGTTTGCAATTTGTAAGAATTTACTCTTGTAATCACAAGGAAAGTCTTAGTTGTAGAAACCGTGGAAGATACTAGGATTTGTCTCCTAGAATCTTAGTCATTTTCTCAGTAGAAGATCCTCTGAAGATGGTGCAAATGTAAGGAATTTCCCCCTTTTTTTGCTGTGTCCAGGAGCAGATTTAAAAAATCCTCTACTCATTCTTGTAAAAAAAAAATAATATATATATATATATATATATTTTAAATACCTCAAGCTATTGTCAAGTTTTTCCCAAGACTTACCAAGTTTCCAAGTTGACTCTCAATTTTGTGTTTGTAGAGCTATCACCAAGTCCAAGTCATATGACGTTGGACCAAGTCTGAGTCATGTGCAATTGGGTTGTCAAGCAACATTAGTTTAATACCTGTAACATGTCATACACTAGCTTGCAAATCATGTTTTGCAGAATGTACAGAAAATGAACTATACCATGCAAGTGTAATCTTTATCCATATTACATGCATACGGTGTAATGTTGAAATTCTCAATCTTTGTTTAATATCCCTAAGAAAATAACGTCAACTCTAGCTTACAAACAAAGTTCTTAATATGGTTAAAGAACTCCATCTATATTATGTCATTACATAATGTCTCTGTATTTGAGTTGAGTTAACTAATCCTTTTAATAGGAAGTTTGCTATTCGAATCTTGCTGCTATACATCATTACATTCATATGAAGCAAGTCCACTGCCAGGAATAAATATAAGAAGTAAACTCCACTCCAAGGACAAATGAGAAATATATCCAATAACGGGTTGGACCAGCGAAACCTCAAGTCATCTCGTCAAACCCAGGGTTGGACCAGCTTCCTCGGGCTGTTGTCCATCCGGTAAGTGAAAGGGGATTAGTGAAAGGGGTCTGGGTAATGCGGAGAGGATGCAGATTAAATGGAATCATTAATAAGTGAATGCATAATGGGCCATCCTGGATGAGTATTTTTTTAAGATATAACAGTTTAATAGGAAGCTGTCAAAGTTACTGCTATACATCACTACATTCATATGAAGCAGCTACACTATCGAGAATAAGTAAAAAAAAAAAGCAACTGCACTCGCAGACAAGATAAATATATCCAATGAGTTCAAAAAAAAAGACAAAACAGTTTAATAGGGAGATTATATAGTTCACTGCTATACATCATTATGTTCATATCAAGCAACTCGACTGCCAAGAAAAAAAATATAAAAGGCAACTCCACTCCATAGAGAAAAGATAAAAATATCCAATGAATATCCCTCTCATCCATGCCTGTGGCACTGACAAAATCAAAAAACCTAAACAACAGATTTTAATAATTGCACACAATCAACTCACCTGGCGGGAAATATCAAACTGTGCTAATATTACTTCTGCTGCCTTTAAGGTCTTGTCAATGTTTTCATGTGCTTTCCTGATTGCATGTGTGCGCACCTTCAAGATGAAAAATTGGTGGTCAAATGTAACAGTAAAAAAATTAACCAAGGAATGAAAGAAATGTAAAACCGTTGTTTGAAAAAGACATCCTGAATGCTTGCCTAATGATTATGACAACAAAATAAAAGAACTGGAATCTCATCCAGATACTTCCATGTCTAGTTGGTGTTAAGGGCAAAACATAATAAGTTTTTTAACTTCATTCTATATTGGTCTCCAGAGTACAATATGTCATCATTAGATATTCAAGAATGGCCAAAAACTCGAGATCTTAATAATGGGAAGAAAATCACTTGCCTACTGGTAGCATGTAGCATTTAAATTTTGATGATCACATCTGCAAATGAAGGGGTGCAGGAATTACACAAAAAATACATTTATATTGAAATTCAAGCTTTTTGTTTATGATGCCACTGCTAATTCTAGCTTGTAACCAATGTCACATGGTTGGCGTTCGAGTTAGGGTTCGACAATGATTAGATTCGGTTTGAGTTCGAATTTTTTGATGAGGTTCGAATGAGGTTCGCCATTTGGTTCATATTATATATATATATATATATATATATAATGAATTATAGGATAAAATAGTAAGAAATCAACATCAGTAAACATCAAAAAAGTTATCACGAACATGGAAACTGCAAGGATAAATTACAAGCTCAAGTTGTGACATGAGGTTATGAGTTTTGATCTATGAACTTGGTCAATGGCTATGAGGTTCGAATAGATTTGCCGAACCTCAAAACTTTTTTAAGGTTCGCCAAAATTCGAACCTCAAGGTTAAAGTTCGACAAACTATGTGACATAGCTTGTAACCATTGACGATATTGTAGAAGATGCAATCAGCAGCCAATTTCTCAATTCACCAGCCACTTTAATCCTTCATTGTATGTTTATTCTCTTTCCCTTGCAACTCTTTATCCGTGCTCAATATAAATTTGTGCATTAAATACCTTTAATTGGTGCTTCTATACCGACCTAGATCTATCTTAACCCCAGATTTATCAAGCACCAAGAGGGACAAGTATATAACTTGTAACAGAAATAAGGAAAGATCTTCTGTGCTATCTCCCACTGTGTTAGTGTAACAGATTATAGGAGATCATGCCAACATTGGATTCAACATGTCAGTTCAGGCCATCGCTCAATCTACAGAGGCTTCCATTGATCAAAAGCCCTCATAGACTCTCACATCTTCCTCTGGCAAGTGATGCCTCCAAACAAAAATTTCCTCAGATCACTCCTGTATCACGCAGAACACATGAAATTGGGGGTTGATCAAAACAGTAGAAAAAGCAACAAATAGATTCCTCTCCTAAGTGATGCCTCCGAGGATTTCATTTCTATAGTGTAATTTGTTTATATATGAGATTTGTACATGATTATTAATTTAGCTGACACTAAAGGTTACACAAATGGTTTATTATTACTTTTATTTTAGTTTTGTGTTAAATATTATAATGTGCCCACATATCCTGACACCAGCATTACAAACGGGATGGATGTAAAGATCACACATATGGGCTATTATTACTTATATATTTCGTTCTGTGTTAATTAGTATATTGTGCTGAATGATGATGACCCTGGAACATCTTAGTATAGATCGAGCTCTGCTTCAGAAAATATTCCTGTTCTCTGATTTTTTTTAAGTGAATCACGTAAGAACGTGTGAACAATAAGAACTATTTAGAACTTGTGAAAAACTCTTTAAGACTTTTCGTAAGAGCAGCTGAGCTATTCTGATCATGCTACTTGTAGCAGTAACAGTGCAGCTTTCTATTTACTTAATAGAAAGTTTCCAACCTTTCCAATTTATTCTTTTATATATATATATATATATATATCGATCGAGAGAGAGAGAGAGTCCGGAATTTACCTCTAAGTGCTGGTATAGGCACACATCTATGTATATTTTGATTTCTTCTTAAAATATCAAATATATGAGCCTTCTTTCCTGGAAAAAGGAATAAAGTCCATCAAGCTGTGGTCTACCAGCTACTTGCAGCGGTTGCCATAACAATCACCCTGGTTCGATTCCTCGTAGGCTTACTCCACTTCTGGGATGTTGGCTCGCGTTGTTATGGCATGGCATGACTCTGATTTGCAGCCTTGCCACTACCCTTGATAAAATAGGAGTAACATCTCCTTCGTGAGAAATAATAGAGGAGAGACTCCCGGGGACACATAGCACGCAGCGGAAACCTGTCAACGTGCTGACTACTACCTGGAAAAACATATAGCGAGGGAAAAACATATAGCGAGGCACACAACAGAGGCAACCAGCCCAGCGATCGACCCTGCGTATCTCAACGCACTCAAGCTAGCCCACCCTATTATATGTATAGCTTATATATAAGCTATATAAGAAGTGTACATGCGTAAACATTTACTCTGCCATATAAAGTGCTTTCGAAGTTTCTAACTTCGTTACCCTGAAACTCTCGTTCGTGTTTGCTCAATTATTCCTTTGTGCACGGCAAAAATCTCACTTTCTAGAATGGAGAAGAACGATTCAATTACCATTTGGGCCCCTGAAAAACTTGACCCGGCGATATGAGGAAAGAAGAATTAATTTCCCAATTTGTGTAGGCTGAAAATGCCAAATTAAAGTTCTCAAAAACTCCAATATCGCACGAAGAGCTTCAAAATTCCATTCTTTTTTTGGGCAACATATTGCCTGAGATTCATTATGGAGGAGTAGAATAAGTTGCAAATGTTAATGTTGATGTGGATCTAGCTCACATCAAATTTACTGAACTAGGGCGGAGGACAACCCCAGGGAATCGAAAGTGTGATCTCTGGACTTCAATAAAAAAATCAATTTAAATGGGAAGAATAATTCACATGCACAGTAATACAAGGGTTTGAGAGAGAACAAATGTAGGATTTTTTATTTATTTAATTGCTGACCTGAGTAGGACGCATGGCGGTTTCCAGGGCCGAGAGGCGGTGATCGAAAGATCCAAGGATCGAAACCATGCCGTCCGTGATAGTCCGGCTTTTGTTCAGACTCTCCCTCATAAAGTGTGCACGCTCGGTCAGGATCTCCATTACCAGCGGCAACCCCATCCTCTCCCCGTTCAACAAAAAAATCAAAGCCCTTCCTGTCAATAATCTGGCAGTGATGCAATCAGTCCGCCCTTCAACATATTCTCCAATTGATCTGCATTTTCATATGAACAATAAAATCAACCTTTCTTCGGGAGAAGGAGCACTTTGTAGTCCCTGCTCTCCGCTCGCTCATTGCCCACGTGTACCCGTGGCCATTTTTGTGTGTCCGACATCGATCTGGCACATGTGGGGTTTCTTGTCATGGTATGTGTTCTGTTTTTGTTTATACCAAATTTCTTTGACGGGGAATTTTGTGGTAGGGTTAACTAACTTAGTTGTCACTCCCTTGACAGGGAATTTTGTGGTATGGTTAACTAACTTAGCTGTCACTTCAATATTTTGTTTGGTTCTATTTTAGAGATGCTTTTTTCATTTCTTTAATGAGGTAGTTTTGTTGTATGGTTAACTAAACTCATGTATTAATAATGTTTTCATAATTGTTTATAGCGCGAGATATATCTATTGTATATATCCTTCCTTAAAGGAGTGCTGATTAGAATAACCTATTTTGTTAATAGTTGTGTGTGTAAAGTTTTGCACTTGGTTCGCGTTCAACCTTTTGGTCAATACTAAACTTAATGATAATTTTCATCGATGCTTGAAGTGCAAAATATTGTATATTAGAGGGATGACTAAGATCTTTATTTTGTGAGTAGGTCTCTCCTAAATTTTGCATTTAGCCCCCATGCAACCTTTTGGTCTGGCCTTTATAATATTTTGATAGATGCCAAATTTTGCAATTAGGCCCTTTGGTATAGCTTTCTTCTAATATTTAGATAGATGCTCTGGGTGGAAGATATCCCTGGCATATATCTTGGTCGTATTATTTTTTGAATATTTATTATTTTCGTAGATGCTTTGGTGGAAGATAGCTCTCAAATGGATATATATTTTAAATTATTTTTGGTATAATAATAAAAATTAAATAAAAAATCATAAATTTAGTAAGAATAATAATATATGTTTTATTTTATGGACCAACATCACTTGTGTTTTTTGCAGTTGCTCGAGCACGCCTCTGCTGCTAGGTTAATCTCGATCGCACCTCGGCCCTCGGCTCTCAGTGATGGCCCCTCTAGAGGCGGCTGACACTCAACAGGCCTTCTTAGCTCTGGTTAGATCCTTACCACCTCAGAGGCCTCGCCCAACAATCTCCAAGTTCGTGAAAAAGCTCGATGTTTTGCAGGAAGTTAGTTTGCCCCCAACTCTACCTCGCATGGTCGCCCTTGCTCTAGCAGAGCGAGGTCTCATTGGGCAATTTACTGGACTCTGGCCATTGCCGAAAACAATGCAAAGATGGGTTGAAAGGAATTGGTCTGCCAAAACACAAGGCAAAATCTCCATACGATTTTGTGGAAAAGGGTATTTTACCTTTCATTTTGAGACAAAAGAAGATAAAGATTTGATATTCAGGGATGGGCCCTATTTCATGGATTCAAGAGGTTTACACCTCAACAAATGGCCTTTAGACTTCGATCCCGAGTTGGACATTCCGAGCATTGTACCTAACTGGGTTCGGCTTCCTCATCTTCCTCTCCACTGCTGGGGAGATGAATTAGTTCGAGCTATTGGGAACGTTGTAGGAAAATACATTAATCGCAGTGAACCAAAAGACAACATGCAGGCTTGTGCCAGCATCTGTGTAGAAGTAGATCTAAGCAAAGGACTTCCAGAGGCCATCAAGCTCGAGGTGGATGATTGGACCCACATTCAGCAATTGGATTACGAACAGATTCCATTCAAGTGCAAGGTATGTCATGAATATGGCCATTTTGCCAATCGTTGTACTAAATTAGTAGATGTAGAAAATACTTCACAAGAGGAACAATGGAAAACAGTTAAGAAAAAGAAAACAACCCCCAACTCCAAGCCAAGCTTTGAAGCTGGACCTTCTGCTCGTATTCCACCCATCCCATCCACCTCGTCCCTCTTTAACTCCACTCTAACCCCACTGGACCAAACCCACCCCCCACCACCTTCACCATCCTCCAACCCTTTCCATATCCTCACTCCCCCAAAAGATTACCCCCCCCCCACGTAGCCCAAACCAATGCCATAAAATCTCCTCTCCCTCTTATTATCTCCTCCACCCTCCCTCCCAATCCACCCTCAGCCAAAATCACCAGAAGTAACTTAAAGGAGCATGGTGCAACCTTAGACAATCAAAAGAAAAACGGGCAGGAAGGAAATCGGCTAAATAGCAAAGAGATGAAAATGCCCAGAAGGATATAGCCATGGGCATCCAGAATCCCATAAAGTCCTACATCTTGGGACAAATTGACAAAGATTCAGTAAATAAGGAGCAGGGAGGGCGAGCAACTCTCCACAATCCCCACTTGAAATGATGAAAGTCCTCTCCTGTAATAGTAGGGGACTAGGGCACCCCTCCAAAATAACTGCCTTAAAAGATCTAATAAATCAAGAGAAACCAAAAGTTGTATTAGTCCAAGAACAAAACAGGGGCAACAAGAAATGAAAAAAACCATTGCACAACATAAACAGTACAAAGGCTGTGTTTGTGAATCAAGAGGAGCCTCTGGGGGAATTGCAACGCTTTGGAACCAAAATACTTGGAGTACTACAACAGAAACAATCAATCAGCACTGGATAAAGACTACTCTGGAGAGTACTACAAATAACCAAAGGATAATCATTTACAACGTATATGCACCAAACCATTATAGAGATAAGGAGCAATGTTGGGGCTCTCTCAGCGAAAATATAGCTAAAGAAGAAAATAGTAACATTATTCTGGGGGGAGATTTAAATCTTATTTTGCACTCCAATGAGAAACGAGGAGGTTGTTTCTCCCCAGACCCCTACAGAAACCAGTTGGAGACTATTATGCAGGACTGCGACCTTGTTGATGTAGTCCCCAAAAACCGCAAATTCACCTGGAACAATCGCAGGCTGGGGAAAAATAACATCATGGAAAAACTGGACAGAATCCTAGTGAATGTAACTCTCCTCTCCACCTACTCTATTTCCTACGCCTTCATTCACCCTTCCACAGCTTCAGATCACTACCCTACATCTCTGGTCCTTGAAACCCACTGTCCATTGGGGCCTTTCCCCTTCAAATATAGTCCGTTGTGTAATGAAAACACAGCAGCCAAAGAACTTATCCAACGCACTTGGCATTAGCACATAGAAGGATTGTCGGGATACATTTGGGAAAGCAAAATTAAAAGAGTCAAATACGCTCTAAAAGACTGGGCAAAGAACTACTACACGGAGCTAGAAAAAAGAAAAAAGAGAGACCAGAGCCAAGTTAGAAAATCTCCATAGCACAATTGAGGAGCACGGATTTCAGCAGGAAGATAAAGATCACAAAGATAAACTCTATGGCCAACTTTACCGCATCAATAGAGAAGAAGAACAGAAATGGAGAATCAAGTCTAGACAACTATGGCTGAAAGGAGGAGACAAAAATTCAACGTTTTTCCATAAACAAACTACAGTGCGGAAAATTAGGAACAATATTTCCTCTATCATAGATAGTGAAGGCAATCAACAAACTAGCCAAGGCACTATCAAGCAAGCTGCTTCAGATCATTACAGAGAACTCCTAACAAAAACTGGAGAAGAAGAAGATTACGCAGACCTGCTGCAATACCTCCCTACTGGGATCAGCGCTGAAATCAATGACAATTTGAGCAAGGAGATAGAAGAAGAAGAAATAAGAGGAGCCATCTGGGCTCTCCAACCAGACAAAGCTCCTGGTCCGGATGGCTTTCCAATTAGTTTCTATAGAGCTCACTGAGGAATTATTAAAAAAGATATCATCAAAATGGTGAAATGGATCTAGCGCAAAAGGAAAATTGGAGGCTATACCAACTTCACCCACCTAGCCCTCATCCCCAAAGAGAATCGACCCTCAACCTTCTCTCATTTCCAGCCTATTTCTCTTTGCAACTCCTCTTACAAAGTCTTCACCAAAATTTTAGCTACTCGTCTCAAACCTCTTCTTCCTTCGATCATCTCTGAAAACCAAGGTGGGTTTCTGGCCAACAGGCAAATCTCTGATTCAATTCTCCTTGTTCAAGAAGCAATTCTTTCCAGCCATTCCAGGAAAGAAAAAGGATTCATTCTGAAGTTGGATTTGGTCAACGCCTTCGATAGGGTAAGGCTTTCCTTCCTAATTGTTGTTCTCCAAAAAATGGGCTTTGTTGCGCCCTTTCTTGATCTCATAAAAGCTTGTATCTCGGGGCCTTGTATTTCCCCCTTTGTTAATGGTAAGCCTGGACCTCCCTTTCAATCTTCGAGAGGGCTAAGACAAGGCTGCCCTCTCTCCCCTTACCTGTTTATCTTTATGGCTAAATCTTTCAGCAAGGCCCTAGATCACAAGAGGCAAGTTGGCCTCATTACTGGCATAAAGTTCAAGAATGGAGTTAAAAACATAAATCATTCCCAATTCGCTGATGACACTCTATTAATAGGAGGGGCGTCTGTCACAATAGCCCGACATTTCAAAGCTCTTTTGGACAAATATATGAGCTATTCAAGAGGCATGATCAACCATTTAAAAAGTTGCATCTATGATTGGCATGCACCAGCCCAAACTCTCCATAATATAGCTAACGTTTTTGGGGTTCCTTGCAAGCTAAATTGGGAATACTTCAATTACCTGGGAATGCTTGTGAGCATTGGACCCCGTTGACCACTACGTGTCAACTACCGTAGCAGTACACCCCCTTTTTTCGCAAAAGGGATAGCTCTTAATCGACATGTCCGTGCCATTCGACAGTCATTGTCGACCCGATCATGTTATGTTGTAAACCCAGTCTGCATGTGTAAATTGTAAATAATCTTAGCAGATATAAGTCATGTATGTAAATTGCCTAGGTGGACCTAATTTTCTAGTGATAATCTACGTTCCGGAAGGTTTTTTGTCTTACCGATCCATGATCGGCAGAGTTTTCCTTAAGCCTAACCCCAAAGCCGGAATGAATTTTGTCATTAGAATCTTAGGGGAATCCTAGTGTGTTGATTTGTTAGATTATATTTGGTTACAGAACTGGGTGGTCTATGAGTGTCTATGTCAAATGGGTTTTCCCCCTTGAGATGTAAAATTGTAAAAGTCATGATGTAAAGTGTCTTGAGGGTAAGAAAATGTTTTAATCCCCTCATAAGTCCTAAGTCCTAGGTCCTAGGTGATTTTTCCAAAGGCTAAGTTCGAGGATCCATTTAAAAATAAAAATTTAAATTTAAAAAATAAAAAACAAAAAAAAAATATAAATAATAAAATTAAAATTAAAAATAACTAAATAAAATCATAAAAGTTTTCTTTTAATTTAGATTAGATTTTAGTTTGTAGATTTATTTGGTTTTTCTTGTTTAAATTTTGATTTTAATAATATTAAAAAAAAAAAGGCATAAAATATAATCTTTAGGCCTTTCTATTTTGTTTTACAGTTAAGATTTTTATTTAGATTTAAGTTTCATTTATTTAAACTTTAGTTTTTGCTTAGCTTATTTTTTTTTTATTTGAAAATATAAAAAATACAAAAAAAACTGGAAATATTTTGCCAGATCCAATCTTGGCCCAAGGATTTGTCATTGTTGCGATATATCTTTTCTGCTAAAATTTTGATGTGGGATTAATATTTATCATTTTTTATGTGGTTAAACATGCTTAAATGTCCATTTGAAGATTAGCTATATGAAAGTGATAACTAGTTAGCATTTAAAATCACGTAGTTATTTAAAGCATTTAATCTTTCGAATTTTAATTGCTGGAATATTGTTAAGCCATTGAGCATTTATCGATTATCTCGCATTTGGTAAAATTAATCTTTGTTTGGGTTACTTGATGATAAATGCTTGTTAATGAGTTCATATTTATGCTAAACAATTATTCAGTCATTGACTCCATAAGGCACTGGCACATTAACTTATAAAATCAATCAAGTGCTTGTTTCCCCTTGTTATGTCTCCCAACCCAACTGGTCCACAGTTTGTCATCCATTGTCCCATAGGGTCTACCCCCCTTAGCCGCGGGAGACGACTTAAATGGAGATATCGGGGACCAGGGTGACAGCCCCCAGTCTAAGCGTTGTCGTGATAATATGCGCGACAACAGACCCTTAAAAGCTTAAATCTAGGATACAATTGTTGGTACCATTTCATTGCCATCCTTTTCTTCTATAAATCCATCATTTGTCTACCTTTTTCTCCCATAAACTCATAGTCCATTGAAATTGATTAATCAAAGCATTATAGTTGTTAATTTACATTAAATTTAATTTGTGAATTTTTATGTTAAAAATTAGAAATTTTCAACAAAAAAATTACAGGATGTCATGACTTCCTGTAAATGGTTTATGATGTGACACGTGGCTTGGCAGGAAAATCAAAACAAAGGATAGGAACGTGATCTGGAATGTACATACATGGTGAAAGATCTATTCAACAGCGAATCTAAAGCTCCTGGATACATGGTCACTGGTCAAACGCAACCTTTTTAGTCACAAAGGCAGCAAAAAGCCAGAGTTTCCCAAACTGATTTCGTTTTGCTTTGGAAATCAGTTAAGATTAGAAAAGACAAAAATCACTCTTTTTGTAAAAGCAGAAACATCTGCATAATGTATGTACATTCGATTATAGTTAGTGAATATAGGATAGGAGACAAGCAGATAAAAGACTGTGTATTGTATTGTCCAGAACGATTGTTATTCTTATGTATTGTTTCCAGAACATTGCTCTTGCATGTGATTTCAATTTCCAAAACTTAATTACAGGCATCGTTTTACCATTACAGTGCTTATGCGTTAACGTTTTCATCGCTTGAAGTTTCCTAAGTGTGCCATTGAAGCATGGACGGGCCCTATGTGGAGATTGGTATACTTTTATTTTCATTTCCATAGCGTTTTCGAATCTGAATAGTGTGAATAGCGTTTAATGTTATTTTCTTGCCTGTAAGTTCATTGATTTGATTAGAAGTTCTTGAAAATAATATTCATGGTGATAGCTTGAGAATTCGATTGCTAGATCATTGAACAATATCTTGTAAAAGATTTGATCGATCATTAGATTTCGAAGTATCTCTGTGGACTCTGTTTTCATGCATTTAAAATTTCAGTGTGCTTAAAAATAGCTTTTGGTTTTCATGAATACTTAGTGTATTAGCTGGAAAGAGCTTTTGTGAATGATATCCTTGTAAGAGGGTTGAAAACTCAGACTAGTAACACGCTGTTTCTTTAGAACAGTTAGATAAATTAGATGATCTGAGTGTTAAGGTGTGAGAGGAAACATATTTCAATCTCCTGTAAAGGAGTGCTGTAACCTGTCACAGTAGACACTTAGTTAGGTAGATGAGATCATTTTATGTCTATAGACTTTAGACACGTGCCTCTAAGTTTACCTACCTTGGTTGATATTAAATCTAGCCTAATCTAGCACCCTAGATTGGCCACTACAACAATTATTGATAAAATGAAGAGGAAAGTGCAGTAGTGGGGATCTACATGGCTTAATCCGGCAAGTCGCCTTACCCTACTCAAATCAGGACTCTCATCTCTCCCGCTTTACCAATTCACTCTAATGCAAGCTCCAATCACCTTCCATAACAAAATGGAAAGCGTACTCCGCCATTTTCTCTGGCAAGGGGGGGAAATGAAAAAAAGAAGTTCAATCTTGTTAGCTGGAAGCAGGTAATCCAAGGTCAGGACTGTGGAGGACTCGAAATTAGATCCCCTAGACTCTCAAACTTGGCTTTTGGAGCTAAGATCGTGTGGAGACTAATTGGTGAACAACCGACATGGTGGAAAAGAGTGCTAGAAGCCAAATACCTTAGCAGCCCAAGGCAACATCTTTTGGACTGTGAAATACCCGCTAGAAACAATTAAAAAGTTTGGAAACTATGCAAAAAAGTCATCCCCTTTTTGGCCCAAAACACCTCCAAAGTCCCCAAGAGCGGCAGCAGTGTTAAAATTGGAGCAGACAAGATTATGGGGAACCAGTCTATCAGCAGTCAACCAGGTACGGATCAAATCCTTCTCTTTCTACACAATAAAGGAATACACTTTCTGGACCAAATATCGCGATGGGACATCAACTCGCAGATTTAGAAGGGATGGAATTTCCCTCCCATACCCAAAAATCTCAAGGAGAGCTTCAACAATCTCCAGACTCATCTCCACAACATTGCCCCAATAATAAAAAACGACATTGACAGTTTTCGATGGGATCCCACAGGTTCTAGTTATACAATTCAAGCTGGCCACCAATATTTGTGCAATAGAGACTATCCTGCTCCTACTTGGACGCACTGGAAAATTGTTTGGAAGTTCGAGGCCATCCCCAAAATCAAACTGTTCATCTGGACCCTTTTGAAAGGGAAAATCCTCACCACTGATAATTTGCAAAAGAGAGGTATAGTTGGGCCTTCTCGATGCCCAAACTGTCAAGCAGCAAAAGAAACCATCCAACATCTTTTCATCACATGTCCCTTTGCAATTTCTTGCTGGAGTGGAATTTTCCCTAATGACCATCCCCCATGGAACCCCTAGAATTCCATTGGCAAGGTTCTGAGTCTCTGGAAGAAGAGTTACCCTTGGCAACATAAGAATAACAATATAGCTAAACAGGTTTGGGATGCTCTCCCCTATGCCCTTATGTGGAAAATTTGGCTGGCAAGGAATTGCAAAATCTTCAAAGACAAGGAAACCATCACAAGGCAACTCTACAGCAACGCAAAGAGTTTAACGTTAGAAACCATTTCTGCTAAAAACATGAAGAAAATTGATGTTGCCGGCCTTTGTGTCGAAGAAAGAGATTTCATCGGCTGTTTGATAGATAATAGCAGGAGAAATCAGATAGAAAACAATGCCACCATCCAATCCAGCGTCCCCAAACACAGTTGGAAAATAAGAATCAAAGAAGAAGATTTCTCAGGATGGCTCCAAAACAACAATTCCCACTACCTCTTCTTCGATGGAGCCTCTAAATTCAATCCTAGAACAACAGGTGTAGGCAGAGTTATTTATAATCCCAGTGGTAGCATCATAGCCACTTTTGAGTGGGGACTAGGTTCCTTATCCAACAGCAGGGTGGAAGCTCTTGCCCTCTATCAAGGACTAAATCAACTTCAAAAATTTGGAATTAGTAAAGCGATGATATTTGGAGACTCAACCATTATCATCAGTCTCATGGATAGCAATCGAAAGGCATCCAATATCTTCCTTCAGCAAACAATAAACAGGTGTCAAGCACTAAACCGTCAAAACATGGAACTTCGATTTTACCATGTGCTTCGCTCTCTCAACAAAGAAGCCGACAATTGTGCCAGCAGAGCATGCTGCAAATCCAAAGGTAATCTTCTCTACAACAATTTAGAGTCCCAACATTACCTCCCTTGACCAAATTCCTCTACATGATTTGTGGCAGCACATTTGATCCAGATCTCTGCAACATACTCAAGGGATACTCTGACAGGACTCGGCATCATTCCCCCTCTACCAAATCTCTGACCGTGATCTCCTCACCTCCCTTCTGTCCCGTCGCCCATCTCGCGTTATCTCACTTGTGTCAAACCCCTCTCTCCCGTGACTCCTTCTTCCTCTCCTCCTCTCTAGTGGTCCTCTTTCTTTAAATTCAATTTCCCTCCCTCATTCTAGCGCACAGTTTCTTTGGTCCCCTCTGCATCTCTCTGCGTTTGTTCCATGATCCCCTGCTTGGCTGGGATCTTCGCTTTCTCCCCAGTTTATTGTTGCTTCCCATTCCACCCTTACTTTCATTCCCCTTCGCTCTCTGTCCTTCGCTCCATCCTCCCCCCTCCTCTGTGGCGTAAGCTTTTCACTCTTCCTTCCCTCGACCCCGAAGGGTTGCTCCCTCTCCTATTCTGACCTTTAGGGCATTCTCAGATTCTGTCCATCTCTATTCTCAGCGGCAAGATAGGTTACTTTACATACAACTGACCCCTCTCACTCCAATCAGAATAGCAAGACAACATTCAGCATCCAAGAAATGGCAAAAAGCGAAGACTCTTTACACTGTGCAGACCTTTAGGCGGAACTGGAGCAAATCTGCGTGCATCAAAAATACTGGACACTAAAATCGATTCCCATGCCAAAATGACCAGTGAGAAATACGAAGCAAACCTCAACCTCTTCCTTCACAGAGTCTCCTTGCTCCAGGTACAATTTAATGATCTGGCCAACAAATGCAGCCACGCTCAGGAATCAATTGACATCTTGAAATACATGATGGAGAAACGAAATGCGCTCAGCACCAGTTCTTCAAGTCTCAGGAATGTTGAAGTTGACAGCAAGCCAGACGAATCAACAACATGGCAGATTAGCCATATTAACATAGATTGAGATGTATTACAGATATTGCTTACTATTATCTCAGTTTGTTAGAATTTCCACTTGCTCTTGTTTTTCACAAGTCAAAAATGACAAAAGCAAAGGAGAATTTTGTCCTTCTAATCATCTCCTAGCTTCGCCTACAGGCCTTAAAGTCTTGTATCTCAAGAGCTCAGTCTTCCAACCTTTTTTGGAATATAAATAGCAACCAACTATGTTAAAAATAATAATAATAATAATAATATTTTTTTTTTTAATTTTATTATTTGATTAAATTTATATCTTTGAATATGGTGACAAGTAGTAAAAGGGGATGGGGTTGTCATTGTCTCATTAGCTCAATAGGCAGGGACGTGGCAACACGTCTCTGACAAATGTCATGACCCAAAATCAGCAATACCTAGTCTAGCCTTAGGCTAGATGAAACAATTTTGAACGAAGAAGATTGAAAGCAATGTGTGTGTGAGGGAGATGGAATTTATGTTGATCATGCTAGTAATAATTTACCTATGGGGCTTTGCAACCCAAAGACATGCCCCTGGCAAATGTCACACCCTAAAACTAGAATTAACTAATCTAGCCTTGGGCTAGATGAAACGACTGAACGGTGAAGGTTGGAGGCATTGCACAAGTGAGGGGGATGGAATTTGTGTTGAGCATGTTGATAATAATGCATATGGGGGATTTCACTACCAAGAGATAACCAGTGACAATATGGACTAAAGGCCAAACTAAGGCCGACAAGGAAGTGATAAGGCAAAAAGGGACGAGCAGACCTATAGAGAATTACAGAGTGCAGAGGCAATTCTTACAGGAGATTACTAAGCTATGAAGAAGTGTTGTCAGCTACTAGCAAGGAATTTTAAGGCTAGTAAACCCCACTCCTAAAGGACGAGTGGATTGGGGAAGTTATTGCCAGACACACCAGGAATGCACACTACCTAGCCTTTTGATGACGAAATGATCTTCGAAATGGTAATGTCTAGCATGGACTAGGCAAGTGAGATGAAGTCCCCTCTTGTCTTATCCAAGTAATTGATATTCTAATGTATGGCATATTTTTATTGTTTATATACAGTTCGCCCTTTCACATCTTAATTTGAGAGACTCTCTCCCTATTAGCTGGAATTCTGAAGTAAGTTGGTACTTTTTGTGTTTATTTCACTGACTCTCCACTGTTGGGTTGGAAAGCAACAAGAGTGTGGAGTCTAAAGGGAATTCATTTGATGGGGAATAGAAGAAATGGGATTAGTTTTGGGGGGTTTATGTTATGTAGATTTTAGGGTATATATTGTACTTGGATGTTGTTGTTGTTTGATTATGGTTGAAAACCTCATCAAGAACAAGCAGAGAAGGGTGTGGTATGTGTGTTTACTAGGCGAAAGGTGGAGCATGGTGTTGAGGGCCTCCCCTGGGTTTGAGCAGTATCTTGAACTCTATTTTGTAGTGTGGGCTGAAAGAAAAGGTGGTCCCTCTCCTCTGTATCTGTGTATAGTTTTGGTTATGGTTCGGTCTCCCTTGTGAGAGATCGATATGACTTATGGTAAAAACTGATGTAATCTCCAATTTTTGAAGTTATCGATTCCATTTCATGAAGAAATAAATAAATAATTAAATCTATATTAATAATGATTATTTTTTATTGTAATAGTAGAGACTATGCGCTCTGCTAATCGAAGAAGATACACAGCCCTAGCCAGCCCTGCGAGCATCACCCGATGCAATGAGTGCTAAGTGAACTATTCAAAAATCATGAGAAATTAGTCAGTTACGACTACCTCTCATGGAAATGGTCATACGTTTGAATGACTTACTTAACGCAGTTGAATCCCAAAATGATATCTAATATAATGCACTGCGTAATCCCCCATACTTAAAGACGTAAGAAGTCTTGTAGCTGCCCCTCAGTGGCCTCCTGCTCCTGAGGTTTGGGCACCATGGATGCCTCAGAGGATGAAGAGCCTCTCTTAGACCAACATCAAGAAAATGACGGAACAACAAAAGCCTTTGCCTCTCTCATCTCTACAATAGGCCCGACAAAGAACATACCTTCAGTTACCAAGTTCGTTAAAAGATTGGAAGACATCCCTGAAATATCACTTCCTCCTGCTCTTCCCCGTTGAGTAGCATTTTCCTTGGCGGAGCGTGGACTAGTGGGGCAGTTTACGGGGTTATGGTCATCGCCCAAAACTGTCCAAAAATGGGTAGAAAGGAACTGGACCGCGTCAATAGATGGAAAAATCTCAATCAGGTTTTGTTGAAGAGGTTATTATACCTTTCATTTTGAAACCAAGGAGGATCGAGATCTAATTTTCAGGAATGGACCCTATTTTATGGACACAAGGGGTTTGTATCTAAACAGATGGATGCCAGATTTTGACCCAGAAATGGATGTTCCCAATATTGTTCCCGTCTGGGTAAGATTGCCACACCTTCCCCTTCACTATTGGGGGGATGATTTAGTCAAAGCCATAGGAAACACAGTGGGGAAATATATAGACAGATGCGAGCCAAAGGAAAATATGCATGCATGCGCCCGAATCTGTGTAGAAGTGGATCTTGGGAAAGGGCTACTAGAAGCCATCAAAATCAAAGTGGATCAGTGGACGCACATACAATAGCTGGATTATGAACAAATCCCCTTTAAATGCAAGGTATTTCATGAATATGGTCATTTTGCAAATAGATGTACACAAAAAAAAGAAACAAAAAATGAAAAGATTGAAGATCCAGAAAATAAATGGGAACAGGTTAAAAGAAAGAAGGTAGTCCACAAACAACCAAATCTATCTTCCTCACAACCCTCCATATCCTCTGATCTCCATCCCTCATTATCCAAATAAGATAACAATCCCCTTGCCAGCCTTAACCCTTTTGAGCCTCTGGACCATTCAGCCCCCCCCATCCCCTGGACCAAGATCTAGATCTAGATCCAAATCCAAATCCAAATCCCCACAACACACCCCCAGCCCCCTTGCATCCCCTCTAGCACCAAGCTCTCACACCCCTCTCCACCCCTCCGTTGACAGAATTCTAACCAGAAAACAGTCAAAGGAAGCTCCCTCAAATGTAGAATATCAAAAGAAAGCAAGAAGAAATTAGGGATGAAGCAGCAGCAAAGGAAATGGCGTTGGGAACACAACAAACTATGGAAACTTTTTTAGGAAGGAACACAGGAAATAACAAAAAGAGCCACCAAAGAGGGAAAGGAGCCATGCATCACCCAACAAGTAAATAATGATAGTGGTCTCCTGGAATTGCAGAGGAATGGGATCAATCGTTAAAGAAAATGCCACAAGGGACATTTTAATTCCAGATATCCATATGATTCAGGAGACAAAAACAAACAACCAAGAAACTGGAAAAATAAATAAATAAATAAAAATAAATAAAATAAATAAATAAATAAAATTATGAAGGGGAAGCAATACAGGCAGCAGAAGCATTTGGAGGTATTTGCACAATATGGAGAAAAGGAACCTGGGAGTTAATAAAATCCAAAAAAGATCAGCATTGGATCCAAACGCATCTAATGCAAATCAACACAAAAGAGAGGTACAATGTTATAAACATATATGCTCCAAATCATTACAAAGAAAAAGAGCAATGTTGGGCCACCATAAAAGAAGCACTAAAAGAAATACAAGTTGGGAAAATAATTCTAGGAGGAGATTTAAATCTGGTAAGAAGCATAGAAGAAAAGTTCGGAGGAACATACCACATTGACCCATCCAGGGATATTCTAGAAGAAATAATGGAACAACACAATTTAATAGACATTCCTCCAAGCAACGGGAAATACACTTGGAGCAATAAAAGAGTGCGCAAAAGCAACATAAAAGAAAGGCTGGATAGAATTCTAATACAAGAAAATATAGTAGCAGTGCATAGCTCCATAAAATCAAAAATCTTACACACCACTGCATATGACCATAAACCGGTGACAATAGTCATGGGAAAAATGGAAAACCAAGGTTCGCTCCTATTCAGATACAGCTCAACTTGGGACAACAACACAGAAATCAGTGAGTTAGTCAAGGAAGCATGGGAGCCAAGAGTAACAAGATCACCCCAATATATTTGGGAAACAAAATAAAAAACTGTAAGAGCCAAATTAAAGGAATGGGCAAGAGAAAACGAAAAAAGAAGAAGAAGAGTTACAGTAGAAAATGGAAAGCATGCAAATTGAAAAAGAAAATAGAGAAGAAGGCAAGCAAGACTATCTAAGAGAAAATGAAATCTTTTGGGAAATATATAGGGAAAACTGAAAAGAAGAAGAAGATGCAAGATTGAAATTCTGGAGTTTGTGGCTCAAGGCAGGGGAAAAAACACATCTTTCTTCCGCAACACAATGAAAATAAGAAGGGCAAGAAACCAAATAGAAAAAATTCAAGTTGAAAGCCAAGAGTTTAGAGGTGCGAAGGAACTAAAAAAAGCAACCTATCAACACTTTAAAAACTTACTCTCAACTAATAGAGAAATGGTCGAGAGTGAAGATTCCTTAAAGCACACAAAAATAAAAATTAAAAAAGAACAAAATGTTGTAATGTGCAAGGACCCCACAGAAGAAGAGGTAGTGGCAGCAATATGGAGCCTGCATCCTGACAAAGCTCCAGGGCCATATGGTTTCGCAATAGCATTCTACAGATCTCATTGGTATACCATCAGAAAGGATTTCTTAAGAATGGTGAAGAATGTCTTCAAGAAAAAAAATAGGAGGCAATACAAAATCTTCCTATTTTGCTCTAATCCCAAAGGAAGCTAACCCCTCAACCTTCAACAAGTTTCACCCTATATCTCTTTGCAATTCTTCTTATAAGATAAGAACAAAAATAATTGCAAATAGAATCAAGAAAGTACTTCCATAATCATATCTGAAAACTGAGGAGGATTCGTGCCTAACAGGCAAATCATAGATAATGTAATTATTGTTCAGGAAGCTGTACACTCCAGTTTGCTAAGGCAAGAGAAAGGCCTCATAATAAAGCTAGATGTGGCTAATGCATTTGATAGGGTCAACCATCCATATCTATTGGTTGTCCTTCAAAAAATCGAATTCTCAAGAGATATAATGGAAGTCATACAAGGATGCATTTCGACGCCTTGGATTTCCCCCCTCATAAATAGAAGGCCAAGTGACTTCTTTCAAAGTACAAGAGGCCTCAGGCAAGGTTGTCCTCTCTCTTCCTTCCTATATATTATAATGGTGGAAATTTTAAGCAGGGCTTTGGAAAACCAAAGAAAGGAAAGAAACATCACAGGGATCAGAATAGAAAAAGGATTTAAAACAATAAACCATTCTCTATTTGTTGATGATACTTTGTTGTTGGGAGGGGCCTCAACAATAATAGCAAGGAGGTTCAAAAAAGTTCTGGATGACTTTCTACAGGTCTCAAGTGGGCTACTAAACAATGCAAAATGCAGGATATATGGATGGAACACCCACCCCCCCCACAAGAACTATGCAAAGGATCTCACAAATCTTGGACATCCCTGTTCAGAAAAAATGGACACACTTCTTCTATCTGGGACTTCCAATTTCAAAAGAGAACATGAAGACAGAAATATGGACTAAACAAATTGAAAAAATGAAAAACAAAATTCAAAGTTGGGGTATGATGCGGTTGAACATGGCAGGAAGGGTAATACTAATCAAAAGCACTCCTTGCAGCACTACATATCTACCAATATGCAATAATCATGGCTCTAGAAAGTGCCCACAAGCAAATGGAACTCATCTTAAGAAGTTTCTTGTGGCAGGGGGGAAGCAAGAAAACAAAAAATATATTCTGGTTAGGTAGGAGCAAGTTGTTCTCCCTTATGTACATGGAGGTTTATCAATTCGGATACCTGGGCTCATGAATACAACACTGGGAATGAAAATAGTATGGAGATTAATAATAGGAAAAGAGGGTGGAAAAAGACTCTTTTATCAAAATATATGGATGGCACGAAGGAAATATTACTTAATGGAAATATACCAATAAGACAATGTACCTAAGTCTGGAAGCTTGTTAAAAAAACAATACCATTAATGAGTAGATACATTTCTAGAATTCCAGGCAATGGAAAATCAATTTCAATCTAGGAGGACAGAATCATGGGGAAGAACGACTTCAGAATCATCCAGAAATTGAAGACATACAAGAGTGGATGAAAGGTAAAGGCTTCAATACTTTACACTCAATCTCTATTTGGAACCAAAAGGAGCGGCAAGACTGGAAAATCTCAACAATTCCGACAGATCTGGAAGGGCAATGGAGCAAAATCAGGCAGTTCTTACAAGGGGCAGTGCCAATCCACCAGGTGAGGAAGATGAATATCTCTGGGACCCAAACAGTGGACAATATACAGTTAAGACTGGATATAAAATCCTCCAAGACCAACCAAATCAACAAGATTGGGATTCTTGGAAAATAGCATGGAAATCAGAAAGTTTGCCTAAGATTAAAATTTTCATCTCAACTCTTTTAAAAGGGAGAATTTTGACCAGTGAAAACTTAAGGAAAAAAGGCTTTCAAGGCCCAACAAGATGTCCATTATGCATGCAGGCTGAAGAAAACATTCAACATCTTTTCCAAGAATGTATTTTAGCCAAAGAATGCTGGCAACAACTGATAAGTTCTTTGGAAATAGGAATAAATTTCGAAAAGCCCTTGTCGGATTTTCTTCAGACCTTGGAGAAAGCCTACCCATACACAACAAAGAAAAAAGCCAAAATTCAGAGGATTTGGAAATGCATTCCAAAGGTTCTTTGTTGGCAAATTTGGTTGACAAGAAACAAGTGCATTTTCAAAAATCAAATTCCAAGGATAGGGAAGACCCTCTCAAAAACATGGGGTCTAACCTCTGAAATACTCAATGTCAAAGGAACAGCTCCAATAGAATATCAAATTCTTTAACAGGAAGAGCGAGATTGGCTCAGCAAAGCCATAATAAATAATAATGGGCAAAGAGGATAGAGGAAGACAAGCACATGAGTTATTTGGAAAATAAGAATGAGTGAAGAGGAACTGACAAATTGGAGGAAAAGTCAGAATAGATATTGTTTATACTTTGATGGGGCTTCAAAGTATAACCCCGAAAAGGTAGGGGCAGGGGGAATCATCCTAGATTCTGATGGGAAAGAAAATGTGACTTATGAATGGGGCTTGGGATAAATCTCAAATAATAAGGCAGAAGCATACAACGTGTAGATGGGAAATAATATAAAAAAGAGAAATCCAAAATCCCATCATAATAGGTGACTCAACCATAATTTAGGGGCAATGGCAAGAAACAAAAAACCAAGCAACGAGCACATGAACAAAATCTTTAGAAGAATTAGGAAGAACATGGAAGGCTCTGGCGATGTAATCTACAAACATGTCTTGAGAATTCACAATCAACAAGCAGATTATTTTTGCAAGCTAAGCAGTGAAAAAAAATGAAGGGCATGTTCGTGAAAATCAGGAGGAATACCATAGCTCAGTTCCTTAATAACCAGCGAAATCACAAGCTTCAAGCCAATCAATTCAAAAGGAAAACTCACAATGAGAAAATAAAAAAAATAAAAAAATAACAGTCGTAAACCAACAAAGTACACAACACTGCTGCAACAGCCAGGAAAACATGGGAAAACAAAAGAAAAAGCATGAAACTCCAAACTCTCGACTGAGCAACAACAGGAATGAAGACAAGAACTACTCTGCAATCTATCTCATCGAAGGCAAGTTCCGGGCTGAGATAAAGCATTATAAGGACAGAAGGCACCTTCACAAAAATTGCAGCAACAATTTCAGTGAGGAAAACTCCTTTTTCGAGGATGTTATAATAATTCTCTGGTGTCAAAAACCCTCCCTGAACTCTCTAATAGCCAGCAGTGTTTACCCTCCTCAACATGCAGACTTCATCTTAAGCCCTCAATCCTTTGTTTATTCAAAATCTCTTTCCGTACTTCTTTTCTCCCTTCTTTCCCTCATATTAGCAAGTGCAAATCCCTTGTGTACACCCGTGCCCTCCATCTGCCCCTCTCTTTATATCAATCCCTAACTAATCTAGCTAGAAGTGGGCCCCCCTACAACTTTGTCATTGGCAGGGACTTCAACTCTATTGTTTCACAAAGGAAAAATCGACCTGTGCGCCTTATTCGAATTTCAAAAAACCTTTCATTTGAATCTATTGCTTTTGTCGGGCCCACTCTCCTATACCTTTTATGTATCATTGTCCACTCCTCTCTCCGATCTCTAAACAATTCAAGATCGTTGATCAGGCGCTCGATTCGACAGTCACGGATCAACCTGTCTTTTCAAACCTGCACGAACCTTCCCCATCGTTGATCTGTACAAAGAGAATCGAACGACTTACACCAATTTCGGGCGGTCAACAAGCATGGAGATTACTCGCCCGAAAAGCGGTTTCTTCTCTTACCTCCGATGCTACGTGTCGCCTGGTCAATGGAATCGGGTGATCTCTCCCTTTTACCACTTATGGTTTATATCTTGGCCGATATACCACCTCCACCTCTCTTCCCGCCTTTCTCCTTGGTTAACACGCAGACATGTTCGATCCCGATAACGTTTGATCTCAACGATCGTCGTTTAAGATGGCTCCTTCAATGTCATCTTGCGCCTCTGATAAATCTCCACAGCACATCCCTTGACCCCAATCTTTTTGAACTTCTCTTGGCTGATATTCTCTTGACAACCTCGTCTGTTAACTCATCCATTGGCCTCCATTTATACCAAAAGGAAAGTGGAAATCAGTAGCCTAAGAAGAAGCACCGCAGGCAACACAAAATCGAAGTTGCACAACGAAATTTGGAGCAGAAAGCAGAGACAAAGGAAGAACAAGCAAACAAATCACATGATTTCAATCAAATAAAGAAGAGAATTCTTTGAGCAACGAAGGAGAGAACCCAGACAATTATGACAAGAAGAATCAGTCAAATCAGGGGCAATCAGGCTACAAATCTATCAGAGAATCCATGACATGCAAATTTATCTTTTTAGTTGGTCATTTTGTTAGGCAGTACACTAGAATTCACAAAGAAATTCGAGAAGTCCTGAAATCAAGCTTAGGAGAAGAGACTGCGTTCCTATCTCATGGCTTAGAGTTTGTTCATGGTACAGTCTCTATAATGGGAGCTTGCTCCATCAAAGCTTTTTGGTAATATCAAAACTACCCGACCTTGTTAAAAAAATTAAAAATAATATTTTTTTCTTTTTCTTTTTTTTTTCAAATTATTGCTCACATAATAAGTTATAGAAAATTTGTGTAACTCATTTGTTGAATAAGTATTTTCTTGTTTTGTTGAATATTTTTATTTTTTCATTAAAAAGATAAACATTTTTATACTTATACAATCATCATATTAAAAAAAATAGAAATTAAAATAATAATAATTTAAATTAATATAGATATGTTTTAATGTTGAATTTAAAATACAAAAAAATTTTAAGAAAAAAAAATCTTAAACTTCTTCATCTAATCAAAATTTACAAATAAATTATTTATTAATTTGTTTGTAATTTAATTTTTTTAAATAACAGTGAACTTAAATAATATTATTACATTTTCTCCATGGTCTTTGAATATATGATGATTGGTCGTATAAGGACTCTTTAATGTTAACTCCTTATATTGTCCATGCACTCACTTCTTGATATTTCTAGGACGAGATCTATCTCTATGCAATGATTTGACAACTATTATAACGTTGTACATATTCTACACCCCTCATGATTTGAATTTATGACTCTTAGAAGGAGACACATGTTCATTCTTTTCTTTTCTTTTTTGTAATAGTGGGAAAACCTATCATAACTCAGTTGTCAAACCAGGTGTGGGGACAACCATCATTGGTTGTTATCCACGAATTCAGTTTGACTCATCATTGTTATTCAAGGAAAACACATCACTTGGAACTACCTGTTGGTGGTCTGTAAGGGGACAAGATTTCACTCTTGCCAGATGCCTCTAGGTCTTTGGTCGTTAACATGTTTCCTGGTGTCTAAGAAAGACAAACTCTTAGCCAAATATAAGCAGTTTTGAGGGCATACTCCATGCCCAAGACACATGTTCTTCACATTAAACCCACTCAATTTGTGCACTTATAAAAAGTGAAATTTATATTTTTTTGTTACACTTATAATAAAACATTATAACATAAATACTACTAATAGTAATAAGTTTTTTTCTGCTTCATACAAGAGAGTTCATCCTTCCTTTACAAATATAAAAGGGGTACAAATACAAATTTGTTTGAAACTGTTAGCTGCCTATTGCAATTGGTTTCATATTTCATGATTGACTGTTTTATATGCCAAATATGTCATCTTTTTATTGCTGCAAAGTTCCATATTTCCATCAAGTTCCATTTTTGAAGAATCATACCATTTTTGAAGAGTTTTACAGTTAAGGGAAAGCCAAACAGCTTAATCTTGGCTTCCCTAGGTTTAAATTTTTTGTTTTAGAAGATAGAGAATAAAATTTGTACAAACTGTTTAATCTTGGCAGATAAGTAGATAGGTAGAGAAGCAAAGGAGCTCAACTGTTTAATCTGAGCCCTTGGAAGAAATAAGGGTAGATTTAGATAGGAGAACAGCCGAAAGAAAAGTTGAAAAGCTGGGTTTGCTAGTTCAAGTGCACCCAAACCAAAAGAAGAAAAAAATGCTAGGTAAAGTAGGCTGGGTAAGTAGTGTTGTGGTTGCAGAATCAAGCTATGTGATCCATTCATGTTTTCAAGTGTTATATTTATCCAGATCACAGTTTTGATGCACTTTTCATTTTGATCAGATCAGCAAGGCATCTCTAAAATCTCCCCTTCTTCTTATTTCCCAAATCACTCACTAACATCCCCTGAGGACCTGGGATCTACCCAAAAAGTCCATTCTCACTCCATTCTTGTTAAAAACCAAGTTGACATCTGAGTTGACTTAGTGAAAAGAAGCCACATTTCTTGTGTAAAATTAATCTTTACACAATCCATTCATTTCCCTATGCTTAAGTTTCCATTCTATAAACTTAGCATACATTAATTTCCTTTTTTTCCATATTAACATCTAACCCTACTATCTAGCTCCCTAAATCATTTCCCCTCCCCCTATTCTACAAAAAATTATATAAAAACCCCAAAAACACTAAATATTCCTCCCCATGGCAACTATAGCTATATAAACACAAGTCAGGAAACCAAAGGGTCCATTTGGGACCCATTGTTAGCCCCTCCGCGTTCATTTCCGTTAGGATTTATTTAACACCCTGTTAAATAAATAACTATGTTCAACCACCCTCCGTGCACATTTTATTGGGGTTTTATTAATATTTGATTGATAAAATAACCAAATCCCGAGCGCATATTACACCCATAACCTAAGGTTTTAACCACCCGCAGCCGCGAACAATTAACGTTTATCGGGCGCGCGTTTCTATTAAACCCCAATCGCTTTGCCCTCCCATCCACCGTAGGATCGGCCCTCCCAGATCCGACGGCCCTAATGAATATCGGGCACCCCTTCATAGCGGTATGATAGTACTCAATGGTCGACGGTTTCACCGTCGTACACCGGGAAAACTGTCGGCCTCCTATTACATCGAGCCGCCCCTGACACATACCACTCCCGTACCAAAAGCGGTATGACGCAAACCGCTTACCGCCCTCCCCGCTTGCCTACGTCACCACATGACGTTGCCGCCACGTCGCCTGCCACTGTGCTGTACCTGTGCCATGTTACCCACTGACGTCATCACCCTGCCACCGTGCCATGATGACATCATCATCCACGTCACCCCGCTGACGTCATCCACCGTACTGGGTCCCACCGCTGACGTCATGCTGACGTCACCGCCGAAAAAAGGCACGAAAGGCGAAATCGCTGCTTAGGAAGCTTGGAATGAAAATTAGGGGCATTTTTTGATGCGCGATTAGCGCTTAGCGCTAATCGTGCATCGCTAAGAAAAAATGGCCAAAATGGAAAGCCTCAGTCTAGCGCATGGTTTGCAGCAGTTATTTTTGCCCGAAAGAAACAGAAAGGAGCGAATTGACCAGTTAAAAGAGTATCAGAACAGAGTTAAAGGCCATTAAAGCCGAGTCACATCAGATTTAATAAGAATCACAGCCACCTAAGAGCAGCAGAACCGCCTAAAGGGAGCAGATAGGATATTTAAAGCCCAGATTCAATTAAAAAAGTACCAGTGAAGCGACAAAGAGTATTAGATCGACAATATCAAAGCAGGTGAACATTAAAAGCCTCCATCAAAGTCAAAGAAAGGGGTGAAGCCACTTAAGGCTCTCAAATCACAGTTAATGCACATCAAATCCACTCAAGAGCAGTGGAGCAGAGACCAATGCGCAGTTATGATAAATGGCCAACGCATAACAGCAAAGGACACATTAGTACTCATTTTTGAGGCAGCTGCCCCAGCGCAACACTTAGATAAATATTTTATGCATTTACTTCAAGATAAGATAGATTAAAGCACTCATTTCCCTAAGATCTGTTTAAGATTTGCTGTAATAGATATTTTTGGGATATGTTCCCTATATAAACCACCCTGATTCATTGTTTTAAGGGTTGTTTGGTTGATAATCCGGAGTTTAGACTTGCGCTATATACTTTGAGAGCATCTATAATCAAAGACTACTGGAATGCTTGAATGTTGAAACTGTATGCTGTGTTCTTAATGGCTGAAGAGTGACAATGGAATTCCTGTGCTTCTACATGGCTCAATAAGTGTTTCTTACCTCTGCTTTCAGTTTTTATGTTTGCTATATCATCTATGTGCCACCATCTAAATAGCAGAAAGGAAGAATAGTTTAGAATTTGCTTAGCAGCACTCTATGCTCAATTTCTGTTATTTCTACATGTTTTCCTCAGGAATAGCTATGAATATGCATACTTAAATGATCATGTTTACACTGTTTCTTTCACATATGGTTGTTATTTAGGAATTCTTGACTGCCCCTAGATAAACATTCATTCACCTCCCTTCTCTGTTAGTTGATGAAAGATTCTTAGCTGCCTTTCATCTCTGGCCTTCATTCCATCTTTTTTTAGCAATTGATATTGTTTTATGTGTAGCTATCCTGCTTTGTATTCCTCTTGTGACCAAGAAAATGCAACAGCAAGCCCTAATCCATGACTTCATGCCCAATGGCTCGAACTTCTCACACTATGCATCCCAACTTTGCTTGAAAACATCATCCTTCCCACCAAAATCAAAACAAAACCCAAAGAACATCATAACTAGCCTAAAATCAGCCTCAAACAAAGCTAAATTATAAGAGAGATCCCTCTCTGATTGCAGGTAGGCTAGGACCTGCAGTCCAAAGATTGGTTTGTGGTTACCTCGGCTGTATCCCTTAAGGAGCCAAGGGACAAGCTGAGTGATAACATACTGGCGACTCCACTGGGGACAATCTTCAGAAAATTCCAAAAAGAAGTTAGAAGCTCTACTGGGGAACATCTTCAGAAAATTCCAAAAAAGAAGTTAGAAGCTGGCTCCAAAGAAGAAAACATGTAATACCAGGTCAAATCTAGACCCAAATCCCCCAGTTATTTTTGAAAATCCCAATTTAATCCCAAGAAACCTTAGCAATCAAAAACAAGAAGAGTTTATTGATTCTAGTCCTCAAACAGTTCAGCCAAGTTGTTTTCCAACCCCTGTTAGAGATTTATTTCGTTCAACCCCTACTTCCCCTTGTTCATCATCCACCTCTCCAAGCACCTTTTCCACACCTCCATTCACTGCACATACTCCTCCTATTACCACTTTTATTACTACTGTTCCAGTCGTTCCACTTATCCCTATGAATATGGCGAATAGATATGCACCTTTACAACTGCCTGCAAATCCTGGGGCTATGCCTCAGGATTACCAAACTAAAATCACATATTTTGATGGTACTGGTTCTTGCATAGCCCTGCAACACACCAAGAAAATGCAGGACTATTTTGAGAGTTGTGAAATAGATGAAGATCATGTAAGAATGAAGACTTTTGTCCAAAGTCTCACAGGTGACGTTAGGCCCTAGTTTAGAGCTCTTCCTGCAAATTCCATAGCTAAGCAGATGCCCTTTACCGAACATTCCTTAACAGATGGGAGAAAAAGAAAGATCCACTGCACATTCTAGCTGAATATGATACTATCAAAAGAGGCCCTCAAGAGGCTGTCTTAGACTATTGTGCAAGATTTAACAATGTTTATAATGCGATCCCACAGAACCTCAGACCTCCACCTGATCTAGCTTTATATAAATTCCCTAATGGTTTTGTTTCAGATATGCCCTATCAATTGAGGGAAAGAGCTCCTCAAAACTTAGCAGACATGTAGGATGTAGCTGTTAGTGTGGAGGCAAATCTGATTACCAAAAGAAACAGAGCAAGAGTCGAGAGAAGAACCACTTTTAAAGAAGAACCTCCAACGTTTGAGCAGGAGTTGGATGCAATCTTCAATAAAGTAAACAATTTTGAAGATAGAATGGGAACTATGGAAAGAAAAACATCATGGGAAGGACAACGAGCCAATACTATCAGAAACCCAAATTTTAGGAAAAACCAAAAACCAAACTTTGGAAGGGCTAGCCCCGACCATGATATAAGACCTCCTTTTCATGAAAACTATGCTGAAACATCCACATCTAGTGAGCAGGTAGAGGACACTCACATAAACTTGATGGGTTTGAAGAGTGAACAACAAGTTTTTCTAACCCAAGAAGACCAAGATGACCATGATATAAATCAATTTCAGACGAAGTCTGGAGAGTCTTTTGACTTTAAACAAGGCTATGATTCAGCAGTTTATGAGGTCCACAAATAGTATAAGCTGAGGACAAGAACCATAGATGTGCCCGAAAATGTTAAACCAAATGATATCAAGCAGCCTAAGAAGATTAAAGGCAAGGCTGCTCTAACAGAACCTGCCGATAAAACAAATCCAAAATTAAAAGAAGTGACCATAGAGGATGTATCTGATATGCAACCCTCTAAAAAGCAACCTTTTGTATCCTCTTCCTTAAAAGAGAATGTAAACAGCACTCCTGAAAGCCTTCCCAAAACAGAAATACCTCAAGATAACACTGATAACCAAGAGCAAATTGCTGAAAGAGCAATGGAAAAAGAAAAATCTGCCAGTCACAATACTAGAACCCAATCAGAGAAAACTTTTGATTTAGAGGCAGAAATTGGTAAACTAAAGATATATATTCCTCTCTCTGAACTTGCCAAACATGATGTATATAGGCAGTAAATCAAAGATCATTGCACATACCAGAGAATAGGGATGATGTTAATGTTTTAGATGATCAACCTGAGCTCCTTTTCGGTCCTGAAGTTGATGGAAAATCAGCACATGGAGCTGTTCCACCCTTCTATGTCAGTTTACATATTCATGATAAAGTGTTGCACAATGCTATGTTCGATTCAGGTGCTTCACACAACCTAATGCCGAAAGCTGTAATGGAGAAGCTAAACCTTGAGGTCACTAGACCCTACAAAGACTTATTTTCATTTGATTCTAGTCGGGTCAAGTGTTTAGGCTTAATCAAGGATTTATGTGTGTCTTTAGTCCAATACCCCAACAAAACAATCCTAATGGACGTGGTGGTTGTTGACATTCCACCAAAGTATGGCATGCTCTTATCAAGATCTTAGGGAGAAAAACTCCAAGGATCTCTCCAACTAGACCTCTCTTATGCCACTATTTCAGTCTTTAGGCAACCAAAGAGACTGTATAGGGAAACACTAATGAAGTATGTGGTAGGTAGTGAGGAAAAGCCCCAAAACTTTCCAATTTACTCAATCCATTCTGATATGGATTCATTTATCTTGTTTAATGATTATAGGTCTCCTCCCACTGATGATAAGCCTTTGGCTTTAGAACAAGAAACATGCATAAGTGAGGAATCGGTTGCCCATACCCAAGAAACTGTCAAAACAATTAATGCAACCAGAACACAAGAAGAACCTCCCGAAACAGAAAATTCAAAATTGCCCACTCCTAAAATGGTTGAAACTCTCAATACTAGTCAAGAGCAAGAAATCCTATGGTATTTGGAGTTTGATGGTTTAGTTAATAGGCTAGGAGCAGGGGCAGGAGTATGGATCCATAATACATAAAACAATCATGCAGAGGGTCATGCTTATAGATTAAACTTCAGATGTACTAACAACATGGCAGAGTATGAAGCCCTCCTTTTAGGCCTTAAGCTAATCAAATCTCTAGGAGCAACAAAAGTTTCCATTCTAGGTGACTCTGACTTGATTATTCAGCAGATGAAAGGTAACTTTGTTACAAATGACAATAGGCTAAGAGCTTATAGGACTGTTGCCACAGAAATACTTGATACCTTCACCGAGTGCAAGCTTGCCAAAATTCCAAGAAGCCATAATCTACATGCACACAACCTAGCTACTTTTTCTAACACATGCAAGCTGCCATTTGAGCCCAATCACCATTTCTCAGCTGAAATAAAAAACAGGCCTGCTGTCCCTAACAATGTCAAAGATTGGCAAGTATTTGAAAATGATGCACAAATAAACAATTTCCTCACTTTACAGCAAGAATTTTCAAGCTTAAACATTGATGAAGATGCCATGGATGACCCACAACAGCGAGTAAACCAAAATGAGAAAACTATAACAGCTGAAGCAACAAATCAAATGCTGCACCCAACCATTTTTGATGCCAACAACATTCAAGAGCTGAAGCAAATGAATTTAGAAGATATAGCTGAAGCAGAGGCCGAAGTGATGGATTTAAAGGACAATTGTCTGCCTGCCGGCCTAACTCCATTAGAAAACATGTTTGATACAAATGATGTCCCCAAAAAGCCAAAGATGCAACCATTAAACGCTGCTGTGGAAGACTGTAATATTGGGACAGCAGAGAAGCCCAAAATGATAAAACTATCCATGTCTTTGCCTGCTGATCAAAAGCCAAAATATGTTGACCTGTTCAAAGAGTTCCAAGATGTATTTGCATGGAGTTATGAGGATCTCAAGTCTATGACACCTCTGTTATTCAACATACCATTCCCTTAAAGCCCAATCAAAAGCCCTTCAAACAGAAACTAAGGAGAATCAATCCTGTGCTTCTCCCCTTGATTGAGAAAGAAGTGAAAAGAATGTTTGAGGCTGGTATCATAGCTCCCATTAGATTTTCATAATGGGTATCCAATCTTGTTCCCACAAGGAAGAAAACAGGTGAGATTAGGCTATGTGTGGACCTAAGAAATCTGAACCAAGTCTCCCTTAAAGACTACTACCCATTGCCAAAGATGGACCACATTCTACAAAGAGTAGTGTGGTCATCTAGAATTTCATTGCTTGATGGATTTTCAGGTTTCAATCAAATACTTGTTCACCCGGATGACCAAGACAAGACAGCCTTTACAAC